>JAVJIF010033533.1:0-238530 GCA_038442645.1 Agave tequilana | reverse complement strand
TCCCAAGCTAAAGGGAAGGAAATTATGTCCGTCGAACTGACCGGGACATGCAGTCAAAGGCCAAGAAGAGCGGCGTCAACAGCCAAGAGCCCAAGTTTCCTCCGAAGCAGTACTCCTTCAGAGATGACCAGGTGGTCACGATATTCCATCTGCTCCATAAAGGAATAAGATGAAGCTGCCAGATGCTCGGCGACCTAATGAGATAGGGCGCACAAATGACCCTAAAACTGCCTCTACCACAGGATGATCCACCATCCTACCGACAAGTGCTATGTTCTTAAGGATAGAATTCAAGCCTTGGTCGACGCCGGAGTTCCTCACACTGAAGACGGAACAGAAGAAAGTCACTGCCAATATGGTGACTCTTGAGTTCGGCACTACCCAGAAGGTCATGGTTCCTGACGGGACCTATCCAGCCCCGATGCCACGGCTAGAAGTCAAGCATCCTCCAGCCATGACTCAATACAACAAGGGTCTCGTCCCTTTGACATTGGAGACAGGGGAAGTTATGTGGATACACCCTGACCTCGTCCAAGACGTACAGCAGACGTCGAACGACTCCAGCAGAAAGGGCAAGTCCTGCAATGTCATCTCTGTCCTGCCAGACGATGGTAATCTTACTTCGGCTTCCTCAGCGATTCTGAAGAAGAAAAGCATGCCTGTACAGCGCGGGCAGATGCGCCTCAACAGACGGGCACCCGGTCTGGAAAGTCATATCAAAGGCAATATGACAAATCTACTGACGAGATACAACGGCAAACGACGTCAGTACCAATGCCGGCATCCACTCCAGTCCTGACCAAAGGGAAGGAGAAGCCTAAGGAGGTGCGATTCGACCATGTGTTGAAGAAAACGCCAGGCCAAGGGTTAGCCACGCCCTTTCGCTTGATATATTGGCCCACTTAGCCAATATCCCGGCTCGTATCACAATACACGAGCTACTTCGTCTCTCTAAGAGAGAGAGAGAGCACTCAGAGATGCGCTAGCCAACTCAGAGTCCTTTCTGACATGCATGCCTGAGATCCCTGGTGATGAGATGCAGCCTCCTGCTCAGAGTGCCATCACGCGCAGTCAAAGGTACCTGCCATTACCTTCACGGCGGAAGATATGCTTCTCAAAGACAACAAGCATGACCGACCTCTGTACTATACCGGATATATCGGTTCAACCTGCATTGAAAGAGTACAAGTCGATCCGGGGTCTGCTCTCAGCATCATCCCCAAAAGGCTCCTCTACTTCCTCGGCATACCACTGTACAGGTTGTCTGCAACCACCACTACAATATATGGTTTCAACGCCGGGAGCAGCCATCCGCTTGGAAAGATTCGGCTCCGCTGCAGAATCGGAAGCCTGAAGTCAGAGGTGACGTGCTATGTCATTGATGCTGACACATCATACAACCTGCTACTAGGACGACCTTGGATCCATGCCAACTGGATCGTTCCGTCCACTCTCCATCAGTGCTTCAAGTATGTTGAGGATGATGCGACAGTACGAACTGTCTTCGCTGAAAAGCAACCCTTTAAGGGGGTGGAAAAACTACTTCACTGATGCCCTCCTATATCAAGAGGCTAGTGGAACGCCGGGAGAACCATTGCCAGACGATGATGAAAGTGGCAATGAGGCAGATTCGGAATCTGAAACGGGCATGCCGGCCATTCTGATTGGCGAGCCAATTGTAGCATGCTTTAATGATCCCCGATGTCAGATCCCTTCTGATGAGGAAGGCGAATGGATAATTAATGATGATATTTCTTTTGATTATCCTGCGAGCATCGAGTCGATTAAATCCATTATGGATGGCTCTCTTCGCATGCCCGTACATGAGCCAAGTTCGGCCATTACATCTGTGGAGGTTATAGAAGGGGCCACGCTGGTGATCCCTCCGTCCAAGCAAGGACAGTCGCCGATAATCTTCGGCAGAGCCCGGCCAGGGAGATTCTCAACTACAGACTCAAGCTCGGACTCAGAAGTTCCACAGTTCTTCCATTACGCGCCATCAGCGCGCCATATTATGAAAAAGATGGGCTACAACCTGAAGCAGGGAGCGGGCCTAAACTTCGGAAAAGGAAGACGCGGCTTGATGCGTAACTCCGTCCCAAGAGGAAAACCTGCAAATTACTATGATAGTACACGCAGGGGGTTAGGGTATGTTACACCCACGTCATCAACAACAGTTCAGGTCAAAGGCGACGGATCGATCCCATCACAGTCGACCTCATCCTCCGAATGGGACTCTGATGTCAGCATAGGAGGAATATTCGAAAGCCTCATGACTTCAAGCAGTCAGTTGGAACCCGCAGAGGTTGCCAATGAGGAATCATGGGCCCAGCAATTGAGCTTTCAATGGGAAAAGCGGTTTGAGCTGCGCGAGCCACCTACCGAAGACAAGGTGATCCAAGTCAACTTAGGCAGTCAAGATCACCCTAAGCCTATTTTCATAAGTGAAAGCTTATCACTTATCGAAAAGGAAAAATTGATAATGCTCGTAAAAGAGTATATAGATGTCTTCGCCTGGAGCTATGAAGACATGCCTGGACTTGATCCACAGGTCGCTATGCACCGTCTAAACATCAAGCCCGACGTTAAGCCAGTCAAGCAGCAACAACGTCGGTTCCGCCCAAACATCATGGAGGCTATTGAAGCCGAAGTTCATAAACTCATTGCTTGTGGCTTCATCCGGGAGGAACAAACATCCAGATTGGGTGGCTAACATAGTCCCCGTCCTCAAGAAAAATGGGAAAATACGAATCTGCATCGACTACCGTGATCTCAATACGGCCTGTCCCAAAGATGAATTCCCACTGCCGATCACGATGTCATGATCGACAACACATGCGGGTTCGAGAGGATGTCTTTCATGGACGGCTTCTCAGGGTACAACCAGATCAAGATGTATCCTGATGACGAGAAGCATACTTCTTTCCGAACGCCATTGGGGGTATACTGCTACACTGTAATGCCCTTCGGACTGAAGAACGCCGGAGCAACCTACCAACGGGCGATGAGCATGATCTCCGCGACCATCTCCGAAAGACGGTGCTAGTGCTATGTTGACGACATTGCCGTCAAAAGCCGCAGCAAAATGAACATCTTCGCGATCTGAGAACGATGTTCGACATAATGCGGGCTCATCAGCTGAAAATGAACCCGACAAAATCCTTCTTGGGAGTGTCTAGTGGCAAATTCCTTGGGTTCATTGTCACATCAAAAGGGATCCATTTGGACCCAGACAAAGTCAAAGCCATCCAGGACATGCATCCACCAAGGAATCTCAAAGAGCTCCGAGGCTTGCAAGGCAGATTAGCCTACATCAGAAGATTCATAGCAAATCTATCGGGCCGTTGCCAACCATTTACCCGACTAATGAAGAAGGGTACTGCCTTCATGTGGGATCGAGCTTGTCAAGAAGCTTATGAAGACATTAAAAGGTATCTCACAAAACCTCCTGTCTTAGTGGCCCCTACATCAGGAAAACCATTCCTGCTTTATGTAAAAGCCCTGGATTATTCCCTCGGCGCCCTCCTCGCTCAGAAGGACGACAATGGCCATGAGCAAGCCATCTACTATCTGAGTAGAACTCTCATAGGAGCAGAATCTCGGTACAATCCTATTGAGAAAGAGTGTTTAGCTCTCGTCTTCGCTGTTCAGAAGACACGACATTATTTGGTTGGCCAAACCATACATGTCATCTCCAGGGTGAACCCTTTACGACTTCTCATGACGAAGCCAGGGTCGCTGAATTCAAGGTTGGCTAAATGGGCACTTCTGTTGTCTCAATACGACATGACCTTTACTCCTCAGAAGGCAGTTAAAGGCCAGGCCCTTGCAGAGTTCTTAGCTGCTCATCCAGTTCCAGAACATTCAAAACTTCACGAAGACATCCCTGATAAAGTCTTCGAATCTAATGCGACCTCAGCAGAGGAAGTGTGGCAGATGTTCTTCGACGGAGCATCGCGGATGGGCCCCAAAGGAAAGATTATTGCCGGAGTGGGGGTTGTGTTCATCTCCCCACAGGATCATATCCTTCCCAGAGCGTTCTCCTTGACAGAATCATGCTCTAATAATGTAGCGGAATACAATGCCCTACTCATTGGCCTCCAGCTCGCCCAGGGAATGGGGTACGCTACCTTGAAGCTTATGGCGATTCAAAGCTGATCATAAATCAGGTTAAAGGCGAATACGAGGTCCGTCATGAGGACTTGGTGCCTTATTATCATACAGCCATCGAATTGGCTAGCTTATTTGAAGGCTTCTACATCGGGCATGTGTCCCGATCCCAAAATACCAAGGCGGATGCTCTCGCTGCATTAGCGACGACGCTAGCCTTACCGGCCGACACCGAGTATCACCTCACAGTCGCAAACCCGGCATCTCGTATGCTCTAAGCATATGCTAAGGATCCAAGAGGTCCATAATATCTCCGTGGATCTTGAGCCGAGGGATTGGCGCTTCCCTCTCATTGACTACGCTCTGCACGGTCTGCTTCCAGATGATCCCAAAGAAGCGGCGTCCATCAGACGAAGGTCGCTCCGTTTCTACTATGATCCCACTTTGAAGACACTCTACCGTCGATCATATGACGGTGTCCTCCTCCGCTGTCTCTCTCATTCAGAGGCACAGGAAGTGCTTAAAGAAGCACATGATGGTATTTGCGGAGCTCACCAGCCAGGTCCAAAGCTTAAAGACAGGCTGCACAGACTTGGGTACTACTGGCCGACCATGATGGCCGATGCCACCCAATACGCACGAAGGTGTAAGGCGTGCCAGGTCCATGCAGACTTCATACACCAACCTTCGGAGTTGCTCCACCCTACTGTTGCTTCATGGCCATTTGAAGCATGGGGAATCGATCTCGCAGGGCCAATCAGTCCCTCTTCGGCAAGAGGTCATCGGTTTATCCTGGCAATAACCGATTACTTCTCAAAATGGGCAGAGGCCACACCGTTGGCCGAAGTTAAAACCTCCAATCTGGTTAGCTTCATCAAACACCATGTCATCCATCGATTTGGTGTCCCCAGGCGATCATCCATGACAATGGTCCTCAATTCATAAGCCAAGGATTCTATCGGTTCTGCGATAAATACCGAATTCAGAATATGGCTTCAACAGCTTACAATCCTGCTGCCAACGGCTTGGCAGAGGCATTCAACAAGACAATCATCAAGCTGCTCAAGAAGTTTGTCTCCTCGAACAAGCGAGATTGGGACGAAAAGCTCGGTGAATGCCTTTGGGCCTACCGGACTACGGTTCGGACACCGACAGGCAATACGCCTTTCTCCCTGGTATATGGGTGCGAAGCGGTCATCCCATTGGAAATCCAGATGCCATCATTACGGGTAGCCTTGACTACTAAGATGACATCAGAAGACAATGATCGCCTGCGTCTTCAAGAGCTCGAAGCCCTGGACACGAGAAGCGCTGCAAGCTCAGCAACATATCGAGCTATATCAGGCTCGGATGTCAAAAGCCTTCAATAAGAAGGTCAAGCAGAGAGTCTTCCACAAAGGAGACCTAGTCTTAGCCGTCGGACGACCGATGATTATGACGCACAAGACCAAAGGCAAATTTCAGCCTAAATGGGAAGGACCGTTTGTGATAGAGACAGTCTATTCAAACGGAGCATACCGCCTTACAACTGCAGATGGCGACCTCCTCATGATGCCGATCAATGGCAAATTCTTAAAGAAGTATTATCCTTAATCAAGGATCTTGCTCTCGATCAGGTTAACATTACACCTCTGATCGAGATCCGCGCGTCCGGAATGCGCACAAAGAGAGCCTCTCTCTCTTTCTCCAAGCATGTCAAACCTGTTGATAGCTGGGGTTTGCTTAAAATCCCAAGGGACCCGTTCCCACTTGATTCCCTCTCCAAAATCACCTACCAATTCTCATCCATAGAATGGTAGGACCACATATATTCCGCTGTTACGTTAACAATAAACCTATGACAGCAATCCCCTCGTTTCTCTCCAAGAAAATGAGACCTCCAAAATCACTTACCAATTCTCATCCATAGAATGGTAGGACCACATATATTTCGCTGTTACGTTAACACTAAACCTATGACAGTGATTCCCTCGTTTCTCCCCGTGAAAACGAGACTATTCCCAAACTCCATTGTTATTGAGCTTAGTGGCGTCTTAACCGGTTATGTCATTGCGACCTCTGAACCAGTAGACAGCTAAGTCTCAATCCCGAGTCCTGTTGACATTTACAAAAGACAGGTCTCGATACTCGTTGACTTTACAAAAGACGAGTATCACCTATTGATTGAAGCTTGGTGGCTTCTCAACCAGTTATGTCATTGCGACCTCTGAACTGGCAGATAGCCAAGTTTCATCTATTATTGAGCTTAGTGGCGTCTTAACCGGTTATGTCATTGACCTCTGAACCAGTAGACAGCTAAGTCTCAATCCCGAGTCCTGTTGACATTTACAAAAGACAGGTCTCGATACTCGTTGACATTTACAAAAGACGAGTATCACCTATTGATTGAAGCTTGGTGGCTTCTCAACCAGTTATGTCATTGCGACCTCTGAACTGGCAGATAGCCAAGTTTCATCTATTATTGAGCTTAGTGACGTCTCAATTGGTTATGTCATTGCGACCTCTGAACCAGTAGACAGCTAAGTCTCAATCCCGAGTCCTGTTGACATTTACAAAAGACAGGTCTCGATACTCGTTGACATTTACAAAAGACGAGTATCACCTATTGATTGAAGCTTGGTGGCTTCTCAACCAGTTATGTCATTGCGACCTCTGAACTGGCAGATAGCCAAGTTTCATCCATTGTTATTGAGCTTAGTGGCGTCTTAACCGGTTATGTCATTGCGACCTCTGAACCAGTAGACAGCTAAGTCTCAATCCCGAGTCCTGTTGACATTTACAAAAGACAGGTCTCGATACTCGTTGACATCTACAAAAGACGAGTATCACCTATTGATTGAAGCTTGGTGGCTTCTCAACCAGTTATGTCATTGCGACCTCTGAACTGGCAGATAGCCAAGTTTCATCCTTGTTATTGAGCTTAGTGGCGTCTTAACCGGTTATGTCATTGCGACCTCTGAACCAGTAGACAGCTAAGTCTCAATCCCGAGTCCTGTTGACATTTACAAAAGACAGGTCTCGATACTCGTTGACATCTACAAAAGACGAGTATCACCTATTGATTGAAGCTTGGTGGCTTCTCAACCAGTTATGTCATTGCGACCTCTGAACTGGCAGATAGCAAGTTCATCTTATTGAGCTTAGTGGCGTCTTACCAGTTATGTCATGCGACGAACTGGCAGATCGCCAGTTTCATCTACCATTGAGCTTAGCGGCGTCTCATTGGTTATGTCATTGCGACCTCTGAACCAGCAGACAGCTAAGTCTCAATCTCGATGCTTGCTGACATTTACAAAAGGCAAGTATCTCCCCTTTTTAGCCCCGCAAAGGGCTGACTTCGAGACTGGCAACATCTCAATTGGTTATGTCATTGCGACCTCTGAACCAACAGACAGCCATGCCTCATTATCCAAACAAACAACAGACGACAAAAGAAAAATCTTTCTATTAATTCAGAAGGATGGGATACATGGAGGAGCCTATAGGCGTACATGATAAGATCGAATCCGATCTCCAAGAGAAGCTAGCCGCGTCCTCCTGTCATCTTCAGCCTGGGCCAGCGCCTGTGATCTTAGCTCCGCCGCATCGAAGTCCACCGCCTGAGCCAGACGAGCCTCGGTCTCCGCCAAAGTCGCCCTCTGTGATGACTTCCGCTCCGCCAGTTCCTCACTTCGAGCCCTGAGCTGCTTAAGCCGCGCAGACTCTTCATGACGCATCTGTGTAGCTTTGGACAAGAGGAGATTTGCCTTTCGGATCATCTCTTCAGCCCTCTTGATCTTATCTTCAGCGTCAAGAAGAGCACTGTTGGAAGCATCAATTGCACTCCCAACCTCTGCTTCCTCTGCCTCCAAGGACCTCAAGTCAGAGGAGATAGCCTCAACAGCCTCTTGAGCAGCGAGCTGAGCCTCGCGCTTCTGGGCGACAAGACGCGCGAGCCGTTCATCAGCCAAAGACGCTGCGTCGGAACGATGGAAATGGCGCCATTCCTCCACGTCCTTCTCAAGGTCATCTACCAGGAGCTCCAGAGCAGTAGCTTGATGTACCCCTCAAAGTCCCGGATACACTCGATGCCACGGGAGAGAACCATTTTCAGCTTCGAAAATGGCACAGGCGAGCCCTTCAAGACTAGACCGATAGTCTGCTCCAAACTATTATAGAAGCTGTCGACCAGATTACCGATAAAGTCATTCTCAGCTTCATCAATCCTTGAGACAACCTCGGAGCAATCTACCAACCTAGTCGACACCACCGCGGAAGAAGAAGCGGGAACATCGACAGCAGCAGGGCAAGCCAAAGGTGACCTCGGCGGAGTCCTCAGCGACACCGGCACGCCAGCCACCGCGGAGGTAGGACTGGCAACCACCTCCTGAGCAGCAGGCTCAACTACCAGCGTCGGGGAGGTAGGGCTCACAATCACCCTCAATGCCGTATTCGGCAAGACAGTCTGCACCCCACTCGTTGATATGACTGGAAGTGGGGGTACCTCCGGGACTGCCGCCTCTTCAACCTCAGGGCCCTCCGCTGATTTGGGCTGATAAAAAGGCAGGTCGCCATACAGCGCGTCTAACACAGCTGCGTCTGCCCCGGTCGAAGCGCTCATATCGCCCTTTGACCCTTCAGGAAAACCCTCCGCTTCTTTCGAAGCTGATGCACCTTGGGGACGAATGCCTGCAACAAAACCAAGGTCAAAAAGGAGACGCAACAAATAGGCGAGGACCAAGAGACCTTAGTCTTACCGAAGGCCGATGTCACCTCGTCAGCCGCATCAGAATCCAAGGGTCCCATCGGAAAGTTCTTACCAGACTCAACGCGGATAGCCGGCCCACTCGCCGATTCCTCCGCAGACCACCCGGCAGAGCTGGATGCCATAGGACTTCCTTTAGAAGTCCCAGCGCCCGAAGGGCCAATATCGGCCGCATCACCTCCGGACTCCTCCGAGCGAGCAAAGGAACCAGCTGCACTTCCATAAGTGAACAGGGGATCGTAGTGCTCCCCTTGCTCTCCAATTGCCTCAGCTCCTGCAACAAAGAGCGAATGATGAGTCATGTAAAGCGTGCTGAAGGCATATTAGATGGGACCAATCTTACCAGTAGTCGGTTCAGCAACCGACGGCTCAGCCACTAATGGAGCAGCAGAAGGAGGCGCAGCAGAGGGCTCACCCTCCACCACAATGGTAGGAGTCTGGCGACGGGGCTTCTTCGCCGACAACTTCCTACGGGATCCACTCCCACGCTTCCTTTTGAAGTGGACCTCAGAGTCCCCTTCCTCCACTTCTTCCACATGCTGTGGGGGAGTTGTCCCCACTACACCAGATCCGGCTTCACGAGCACCTGCTTCGGGGGCATCGGGTCTTGTCTCTGCCTCGAAGCGAGGGCTCTCTGCATCAGAAGCCTCGCTATCATCCACAGCGATGAACTCCTCTATGCCAGGAACACGGACTCGCTTGCCCTCCATCTTATCAGAAGCCTTCTGCCTCAGCCGATGAGAAATCAACTTCACACCTGAACTATTGGCTTTGAATCCAGGAGGCGTGGAATTCGAAGCTGCATACCATTGGCAGAAACACAGGGTCGTCCATAGGCCGGGATCCCTCAACGGCGTGCGTAGCCACGCTCCAGTGCTATCCGCGGTAAAGAACCGCCAAGCACGAGCCCCATCAATGAGGCTCCCCATGAAAGCCAGGTCCGGATTCGGGTTGCCCACATACAACTGGTCATACCCAAATTGGCGGGCGAACCGGCTCGGAATGTAGGGCTCCATGTAGCAGGTATCCCCACTCCGGTACAGCAGATGCGAGGGCCGGATACAGACCAGCCACTCGAAAACACCCCGACTCATGGGGGACCGACCTGATTCCACGTCATGGAATTCCTCGTTGTATCCTGCACCCCGCAGGCGAGGAAAGCAACGGAATAGGCTATAAGCGTCATAGCGACGCACTAACTTACGGGCCTCGGCCACATAAGTTTTCTGCCACAGACAGCCTTCAAAACGACGGAGAAGCGCCGTTTGAACACCCTGAGGTGGGTCTTCCCCAGCTCCAATCAAACTGGGGCAGTGCAAGGCGAACCACGCCATCAAGTAGGTGTACGGTAAACCTACCCTAGGATTGGGCCCGTCACGAGGCAAGACGGCACCCTTCCCTCGCCTTGACGCCATTGGCCTGCAGAAAGCCTCCGTCAGTACACGAAGGCCCCTCTGAATACAACACACCATGGCCGGGAGAAGACCCAGACGGTGGCCATGGACCAAGCGAACGGCAGGCAGCAGCACATTCGGGTGAACAATGTCACCCGAAGAAGAAGGCACGACACACTTCTTTAACCAGATGGTTAAGAAGCCAGCCAGCAACGCCTTGCGAGACATAGGCCGACGGGCCTGATGGTGAAAGCTCCGAAGAACATCACCCTTCTCGAAAGGACCATCATCTTCTGTCACGACGATGTCCTTTTCAGCACGCACCTCCATCCTCGCCAAGATGTCTTCTTCAGCAACTCCGCAATGAGCTGCCTCGGGCACACTAGTCATGTCCGGGAACAAGTAGTTCCCCCAGCTCTTCAAGCTCTTCGAGCTACCTTTGCCACCGGTGTGGATGCTGGAGCAAATGTGCAAATGGCACACCAATTCCCGATATGTCTCAAGCAAAGCAGGCTCTTGCTTCTCCAAGAGGGCCAGCTCCGCCTCACACGGAAAATACTCTTCATATGGAAGAGACCCGAAGGGCAAAGCAGAGATCTCTCGCATCTCATGCAGGGCCATGCCCAATTCACCAACCGGGGTGAAGAAAGTCCCCGAGGCTGGGCAGTACAACTCAAGAATGGCGTAGAAGCACGCCACCTTCATCTCAATGCCGTAGCAGGTCGCCCTGACGGCCTCATAGAGGTTCAACCTCTCTAATTCCCCCTCAAAATGATTGAGGATATAATTGGTCAACTCCGCCCACCATGACCTAGGAGGGTGGACCCAACCAGGAGCCCTGAAGTCCGTGGCGGGATAGTTCCCGTCAACTTCGCAGAACTGAGTGCCAAAGGTCGGCGCCGCAGCTGGATTCTCTCCTACTGGAAGGTCCCTCGCCACCTTCCCAGGGTATAGCCCTATTATGCTACGAGGATAGCCCGCCCTCGAATAGCCGGTCTGGAATGTCAACCTCCCGACACTTACAGATTCGGCATTTAGGCTCACGCCCCACGCCATCTTCCGAGCCTGAGTCACGCTCGCGAAGGAAGACAAAGCGAAATGCCGCTTAGTAGACGGGAGATAGAATCTCTCGCCGTCCAACTGGAAGATCCACTGGCCTTCACCGGCCTGTAGCTGGCGATCGGGATCAGGTGCAGCATCCCCGAACATGAAGTCAGGCTTTTTGTAAGCCTGACGGTCGATATCTTCAAACGGAGCCGTAGTCAAAATGCTCCGCATGGCCTGCGGGCCACCACTCTGAATGAGCGTATCCCGTACAAGGGGGCTCGGCTCACTGAACAAGGAAGCCTGCCCGATGAACTGCAAGCTGATGCTCCCTGCTCGACTGGTTAAGCCAAATAGACTGTTCTGGAGGCCGGAGGCGTGATGCACTGCAAAAACAAAAAGAAAATGAACTATGATTAGTTCACCAATCAAATCGACGCGAAGACACAAAAATTCGCTAAGGCATAGCCTCGCCCAGTAAGCAGGGACAGCGGGATAATAGCTTTGATAAAAAGCTTCGCTTCACAGATAAGACTGCATCTTTGCAAGAAGTGGCATAGCCCTAAGGGCTGGCGTCATCAAAAGGACGTTATGGATAACAGTCACCCTTCGTGGCCACAACTGAAGGCACACGACCCATATCCTGTTCCTCAACAGGATGAAGATTGCCCAAGCAATGGCTTCCTATGGAAGCCCAAGAGAAGAACTGTTCAGTTCTTACTTCCCTGGTGCAAGCAAAATAGGGAAGTTAAGGGAAACGAGTTCCCTGATAAGGACAGATCATATTCGATCGTCCTAATAGCCGAGTATCGACTCCAAAGGATGAAGACCACTCTCTAATCAGATTAGAGAGTCTCTTACCAGCGATCGGTCGCTCAATGAACGGAGGAGGGCCCTCCGCTGCAGAAGTCGCTGCTTCCTTTCCCGCTCGTCTCTTGGGCGCCATTGAAGAATTACAGGAGTTTTTGAACTCTTGAAAAAGGAAGAAAAGAAGAGTCAAGTACTCTGGAAAATTCAAAGAGAAATGATGATTTTCTCTCAGCCCGATCGGGCTTTTATAGGCCAATCAGCGCCTAAATCAAGGCCTCGAAAAAGGGCACATGCCGCCGTTTCGAATTAATTCGAAACAGTGCCCGAAGCGCCTGAGGCGCTTTCCCAAAAGCGACGGTTCAATCCCACTAAGGGGTTAACTCCGCACAAGAGCAAAGTGCGGACTTCGCGCAATCCTTCAAGGACTTAACCGAAAGGTTTGAATTAGCCCTCTAAAGAGGCGCTGACGTGACAGCCTCGCAAAGATCATTCAAAGGAAGGGCTATGTCCTATGCCCGTGCGCAGTTTAGCCCAGCAATGGCCAAACTCTCAGTGAAGCAAGCAAAAATCAAATGATCAGACAAAGAACTTTCATTGATCTAAAAGCAAAGATACATTTGATATTACATCAAAGTTGTGTTTCATACAACACACCAAGTTGCCTAGCAAGGCCATTTGCATAAAAGGCATACAAGCGGTTTTATCTGCTTCCAGACCAGATCAACTGGACACGAAAGGCCTTCCTCCTGCACAAGGCTGTAACCAGTTCTGCCACCGGGACACGGTCATTTTTCTCCACAAAATGGCGGGTCTTATCAGGCCATTTTTTTTGAAGCCTGGCAATAAAAGCTTATCGCCGCCAACACGTCAGATCACCTATAATGGGAACTAGTTTTGATGCTAGTAATCTGACGGGTGTGAGGCCCACTCCCCTGAAGTGGATCGTCCCCGACGAAGGCCACCAAAGTTGAAAGTCGGCAACCAGCCTCACCTCAGATCGAATCATCTCGGATAAGAGGCTGCCAACAGCCTCTGGGACGCGCACCCGCTGCCCCGAATTGTTCCTCCTGCTTAAAAGTAAAGCTTCAACCGGGGAAGCATAAGGCAATTTTATGGCTTCTTCCATCAAGTCACCAGACTGGCAAGCATAGCTCACTGCAAGGCAAATTGAAGCAAGTTAGCAGTTAAGCACAGAAAGAGCTGCAAAAACATTAAGTCAGATTCTTCAGCGGCAAAGCAATCCGACTTCAGCAGAGGACAAGTTCCACCTGCACAGCAACCATGGGCTGGCTCAGCAAACGCCAAGTCCTAGCCTCGCCTATACGGCAAAGTCAGACTGATCTTGTGAAGAACAGTCTCAACCTCACCAATATGGCAAGACTGGCTCAACTATTGAAGAAGCCAAGTCCCAAGTCCTGCCTGTGCAGCGGACTTAACAAGCAACGATCTTTCACTGATCAAGCCAAGATGATAGCTTCACAGAAAACTATGATGAGATCCTTCTCTGCAGCAGCCAATTGCAAGATGAAGAACAAGGGAAGCTAATCCCTGAAGCGAGCTGCCAAAGCTAAATCAAGGGAGATGAGTTCCCTAAAAGCAGTGAAGTCTTTGAATGATCAGACTTACTGGTCCTTGGCCGGTTAGACAACCAGAGTGGGTTTTCCTACTAATTCAGAGATCTGAGTATCTCTCACAACCAAGAGAAGAGAAGAAAGGCAAGGCACTTCTCTTCAGAGGACCTCAAGTGTCCTATTTATAGGCCCCATGGCCTGAGTGCGATCACCTCAAGCGTGGAAGCACGAGCGCATTCAAGGCATTTACTGCGCCTTGATAACAGGAACGGTTTCCATTGGAACCGTACAAGGGAAGAGAACGTCTCCCTCATAAAAGGCACTTATTGCGCCTAGAAGAAAGGGAATATCCTCCCTTGGAAACGTGCAAATCGGAGAATATCTCCCTCGATCAGCATGAAGAAAGGAGTAATCCTCCTCGTAACTGGCCCACGGCAGTTGGCCTCGGGAAAGCGACAGATGTTCCAGAGCGAACTTACCTAGCCGCGAAGCTACCCAGACGCGAGTCTACATGATTCCTCGGCGAATCTACATCCCAAAGCAGGATTGAAGGCGAAGCTGAACTCAACCATCATGGCGATGTTCATACTCCACACCACCATCACAGCAGTTCAAAGTATTTCGAAGTCTGGGCTATTGCAGACTTTCGAAAACTTTGAAGGGGGTCTTGTTGACACTTAAAAAAGACAAGATTCTCATTGGTCCGAACGATGTCTAAACTTGTTGACATTTACAAAAGACAAGGGACAGACGAGCTGAAGACCAGTTTTCACCCACCTCCAAGGGACAAGGAAGCGATGGACTCCACTGATCCAGCAAGCAGAACAGTGAACCCGGATTGTTTCTAACAGACCTCAGCAGGTCTAAAATGCTAGCATTTAGCATTACATTAGCCCAAGGAGATAGCCTCGCTTGAGAGGCTAACATCATCCAGAGCACCGCCAGGAAGCTAACTGATAGCTTCGCCGAAAACCCTCTTTTCGGACTTCGCCGAAGACCCTCTTTTCGGACTTCGCCAGGAATTGCCTCTAGCTCCGCTATGAGCCTCAAAGCGGGCAGCTCCGCCATCAGCCTGCTATGGTCAACCTTTGACCAATCAAATCTCCTGATGAGATCGGATTCAATCTAATCAAATCCAATCAGGATTCAAATATGGCAGGTGATTGCCACAATCTCTTGACTCTCTTGAAACGAGTAAGTGGATCAAGGAGAATCAATCAACGATATGGAAAGGATCATAACATATCGGAAAGATCAACCGATTTGCCATTTTCTAGCTCCGCGGAAGCTATTATAGCCTCGCAGCAAGGCTACTTTCCAGATTCAAACAGATTCGGTTCAATCTGTTTCTATATCTTCAAAGGGGACGATTATACCCTTACTTTCCTATAAATAGCCCGTCAGGGGCACAAGGGAGAGGCATCGGATTGCAGAGGAAGGAGCCATCAATTGCCTTCTGATCGCAAGAATCGATCAATTAGCTTCTTCGACTGAGGCTTCTTCATAACGCACCGTGCGTTCTCGAATTCAGAGACCTTTTAGAGAATTGCTTTCTCTATCCAGGGTGTTGATACCCTAACATCGTCCTTCTTCTCAAGGAATCTCCGGAACCAGGCGAGAAGGAATTCCTTATCGAAGGCGATTTGAGAAGCAGCAAGAGGGTTCTACCAATCCTCTATTCTCTGATTCCCGGAACCAGGCGAGAAGGGAATCTCATCGCTCGCATCGTCAAAGGGACAAAGTGGTCGCGCGCTGACCAGACTCCTATCGGCACACTTCTCCAGAATCTCTGAGGGGATCTACTTGTAATCTTTTTAAGAATACTTGTAATTTAGCTCCTCAAACTCTTTTTTGTAAGTTTTTCCCCTTTGCAAACATAATGGAAAACAGACATGATGTTTGATAAAATTAACCATGTTAGAAGTTTTGACTTCCACAAGTGGTATAGCCTCTGCCCACTTTGAAAAGTAATTTGTTATTGCTAAGATAAACTAATGACCTTTTGTTGAAGAGGGGCTAATAGGGCCTATGACATCAATTCCCACGCTTCAAATGGCCATGAAGCAACAGTTGGATAGAGCAACTCTGGAGGCTGATGTATAAAGTCCGCATAGAGTTGGCAGGCTTTACACCTTTGTACATATTTGATGGCATCAGCTATCATGGTTGGCCAATAATATTCAAGTCTGTGCAAGCGATCCTTGAGCTTTGAACCTGGTTGATGAGCTCTGCATATGCCATCGTGTGCCTCTTTAAGCACTTCTTATGCTTCTGAATTAGAAAGGCAACGGAAGAGAATACCGTCATTTGAGCAACGGTAGAGTGTCTTTACTATTGGATCATAGTAGAAACGGAGAGATCTTCGTCTGATAGATGCCGTTTCTTTAGGGTCATCCGGCAATATATCATGCAAGCATAGTCAATGAGGGGAAATCGCCAGTCTCTTGGTTCAAAATCCATCGAGATGATATGGACCTCCTTGGTTTTTAACACATGTTTAGGACAAACAAGGTGTCTGATTGAAGCTTTACCTGCACACAAAATACAAAACTTTAGATCTAAGAATAAACATGTGCAAGTGCTCAATTCTTACCGCTATAGCAAGTGGCTATGCGGGTCGTGATCCACAAGGAGGGTTTGCGATAGAAGCGTTCAAGGTTTTTTATTGAAATCTTTGTGAAGAAAAACGAAGGTTCTTCTTTGTTTTAAGTTATGAAAATGAAAAAGAGTTATAGGTTAAAGTTATGATAGAAAACGGTAGAATGAGAAAGTGGAGAGAATCAGAAAGTGACTATGTACAAATGAATTGGGAAAGAAGTGATGAAAGATTTGGAAGATGTGATGATCTATACAAGAAATAAAAGAAAAGAAAGAAGATTGAAGAAATACTTACCTAGTTTGGTTGATGACTTACCTGGAACCCTTGCATGTTCTACCTTGCTTGGAGGCGTTCAACGCATAGATCATAGGATCGAGCTCAGTCCCCGTTCGCATTATATCATCAAGCGGAGCAAGAATGAAGTGATACGGATTTTGAGGAGGAGAACGTCTTCATGAACTATCGTTGACACTCACACAACATCGTTATACTTATGCTTCTGGATTCACTTGCAAGCTCATCAAAAACAAAAGAGGTAAAGTAGGAAGAAGAAAAAGAAAATGAAAGTAAAGAAGAACTTAAACATATTACCTTTTATTGCTTGAAACGATGGAAGAAAGGAGGAGGGTACATCGGTGTCACTCTCAACATAAGCCTCTCTCTCTTACTTACATGAATCTTCATCTAACCTGAGCTTACATACAAATTACACAAAAGAAAAGAAAAACCTAAACTACAAGAAATGAAAACTAGGCTAAATCCTATCTCTGCATGGTCGTCCCATTTTCAGTGCAAATACTGGCTTTTTATAGGCAAAAACCCAACCTACAGGATCCCGGGAAGATTAGGGGAGCAAACGCTCCCCCTAACTCCACAACCAAGCCGCGAAAAACGCGACTTTGGCCGCGTTTTCGCGGCCAGGGTGTGGCCAGGTGGCCACACCCTGTTCTCCCTGGGTTTTCCTTCTACATTTATCTTCAGTTGATTTTCTCGTTTGAGTCCAGGATTGTGACGAAATGGCCTTTGATTCTTGGCTTTAACCGATCGATTCTGAGAGGAATCTTCTCAACCGGTTTTCAACCTCTTGATTTTGCCTTGATTCACTGAGCTCGAATTAATTCTGATTTAATTCAGAATTTTGGTGGGCTTTTGGGCTCATTTCTCTTCATCTCATTAAGGAATGAGCCTGCAAATAAATTAAACATTTAATTAGGACAATGCATATTTTATTCTATAATAAGTATGGAAATATGATACTAAATATGCAACATTAGCGACCAATCACACCCCCATACCTATGTTTTGCTCGTCCTCGAGCAAAACAACTAAACTATACTAAGGATTATTAGACCACTTTCGCAGGTCGTGCGATTGCACTGAGCATGTGCAACAAGCCGTTTAAACCTCTAGGTTTTCCCTAGAGGACGAGTTTTGTCTCGTGAGGTTTTCAGCGGATTGCACCCACAAAATCCATAAAGAAAGAGAAACAAAGAGTTAGTATTTTCGAAAAGCATTTTGAAAGAGAAAAATATTTGAAATATAATTGTAAGATTTAAGTAATCTATAAGTTATAGGAAAACTGAATTTTTCATTCCTAAACTTAGTCTCTATTCAAAAATTTGTTATCAATCAAAGTAAGGAGTCAAATTGTGCTTCTCATCTAGTCTATTATTTTACCCTAAGTCATATGCACCTTGTGACTGTGAAAATTTTGACTAAGGGTTCATTAATTCTAACTCTTATGCCTTATTTATTTATATATATATATATGTTTTTTTCTTTTTGGTGGTATTATTTCTTAGTTCTATTAGGCTTTCTAATCTGCCCATGTAACGAGCCTTTAATCGATGACTCCCAAACCAAACGGTCTTAGGGCACCGGGTGAGAAAACACCCAAGGACTTAAGGACTCGAGCAAACAAGGCCACAAAACTAAGGATTTATTATATGAACCTCTTTTAGGCGTGAATACTTATGCTTTATTAGGCACAAATACCCAGCTTAATCAGAGGATTTTATATATTTTTTTCTTAAACTTATCTAATCATCTTTCGCATAAATACTAAGGCTTGCTTAGGCCAAAGCACCTAGCTAATCAATAATTAGATTTGTTTATCTTTTTTTTTCTTTTTTTTATTTTTTATAAGGCATAAGAATCTTTGTTTTTGAACCCTAAGTGTGTAAGTGTATGAAGTGTGCATATTTCATTAAGGTAAAGATCAAGACTAAGTTACTTTGACAAATTTTCTTCCTAACCCTAAAAATCAAACAAATAATCTTATTTTGATCAAGTATAAGAAATCATAATTTGGATTTTCCTATTCCTTAAAATTAACTTAATTTCTTACAAAAAATATGTCAAAGTATTGTTTCTATTTTCAAAAAGTTTTTAAAAGTAAAGAAAATGTTAATAATAATTTTTTTTTAATAAAAAGAAAAAACTAAGTTATGTTAGACCCTCCCCCACACCTATCTCATGCATTGTCCTCAATGTATGAATTAATGCATAGATGCATGAAAAAGACGAAAGGGAAGGAAAATGTTACCTTAAGGTGGTGGTTCCGGTGGTGGTCTGATTGGTCCACGAAATGCGGCCCAATCAACTTTTTGTGAAGTTCGGAGGAACCCACCAGAAATTTCTTTAATATAACCCATTAGAATGATGTATCCATGAAGGATTTTTATTAAATATTTGATCCCATCTAATTTCCAAATTTCATAATTAATTTCGGAGTCAAATTTGTCAACCACCTTGTCCCAAAATGGAGTGTGAAAAGATAGAATGATTGACTTGGACTCAGGAAGTATAGGAACTAATACCGACTCAGGAAGGTGACTTAAGTCAAGTAAAGGTTCAGGAGTCGAAATAGGTTCAGGAATTGGGTCCAAGTCAAGAAGTTGAAACTCAAGTCCATATTTATTTTCCAACAATGGAATGTGACTTAATATTGGTGATTCAAGTTCAAAAATGATAGGTGTGGGAATCAAAACTGACTCTAAAATATTACTCAAGTTTGGTAACAAAACAGGAGTCAATATTGATTCAGAAAGTTGAACTGGATCACAGATTTGAAAATCTAGGTCACATATCTCATTGAGTTCAATATCAAAAAAATGAGAACTTGCCAATTTGTCAATAGGATTTTCAAAAGTGTAAAATTGGTCAAGTTCAATATGATCATCAAGAATGAGTGATTCAATTTCATTATGAATTGGCACAGGATTCAATGTTGACTCAGGAAAAAGATTGAAATCAGGTGAAGACACCGGTGTCATTATTGAATCAGGAAGTAAAATTGAATTACTAAGTTGAGATTCATGATCATATTCATTTTCAAGTTCGATTTCAGGAAAAGGATAACTTGCCAAACTGTCAATATTCTTTTCAAAATTTGAAGTTTGGGCAAGTTCAAATAATTGTTCTGAAATGGAACCTTGATTTCCAAAACAACCTGACTCATCGGCTCTAACAGGATGGTTAGTGACATCAGAACTGGTCAAACGGTGGGAACATAGAGATTAGACCATCATATCTATGTCACGATTACGAGCGTTTTGAGCCTGAGTCATGGCTTCAAGCATCTTTTCATAGTTGATAGGTTCATTGTTTTGATGAAAAGATGAAGTATTGTCTTGGAATTGGTGGTGAAATTGTGAGTCCATCAGAGTTTGGGAATAGTGTTTGGACTCACGCATACTCATTTCCAAAATTGATAGTTTTCTATTTTGGACTGGTGGAACTGAGTATGAATCTTGGAAATATTGTGGACAAGGTAGAGAAGGAGGACAAGTTGGTTAAAATTGGACTCGGGGGAGGTGAAGCCCCACTGACTCTGTGAAGAGTTGAAATCATTCTGGAAATTATAGTTATTAGATTGGGGCATGGGTTATATTGATTCGGATAAGACCTATCCGGCACACTAGGTTGGTTAAAGTTATGATATGCCGGGTTGGTAATATCCGAAAATGAAATCGGTGTGTAATATGGATTATTATTGAAGTTGAAAAAATTGTTATTATAAGCCATATCACACAATAGAATACAAACAAATAAGCAAACAAATAAAAGGAAAAATTCTAACTAAGTTAAGGTAGACCTATGACCTAGACGACTCCTAACTGATTAGACTGTCCACGGGAGGTTTAATGCAGACTTTGATCACAAGCTAATCAGCCAGGTCAGGGCAAGGTTGGTGAGAGGTTTTCCGTCAAAGACGTTCCTTAATTAAATAACCACCAGCCTTCAGGCTTTCGGCCCTTAATCCCTTTCCTAGACACTGATTTGGCAGGAGTCAAATTCCAACACCTTTCCCCCTTAGGATAATCTCTTAATTGAGTCCGAGATGTCCCTAGGGCCAACGTCTACTCATTTTTAGTTAGGCTTGGGTTAGTAAGTGCTTGGAATCTGATTTTTGGGCCAAGGAAGGGTGATTAAATCCCCACCTTATCTTGTTAATAGGTGGTGCCCTTAAGATCAGTTTGTGCAAGTATACAAGATATGTAAATAAGATTCACTCAAAGCTATGTAAATCAACCAAGAGATGAGTCCTATTCTAAATGCAATGCGAACGTACCTTGCTCCAGCACTCTTCAACAGTAAAGTAAATGAATTGAAAAGACACGTGCCTAAAATGCAAACGTCTAATCAATTTTTTTAACTTTTTCAACAAAAATTTTATTGTTGATTTATTAGCAGGCTTTTGGTGATGGCATATAAGAAATAAAGTTGCAGAAAACTAGTTTTTGCAAAGTAAGCAGCCCTGCAAAAAAGACACTGTGGTGCTTTGGTTCTAGCTTCGCGGCTATGAACATCATGCGTACCCTGAGGTGTTGGCCCAAAGGCCCATCACTCTAGTTTTGATGATGATTAAATCATGAAGTTATAATACTAATGATCTTGTGTTTAATTAGTGACAGATTCATTATCAAGATCTTAGTAGGTGCATAGCTCAACAAAGGATAAAATGTCAAGATTTGGAGCTAGCACGGTGTGATCCAAGGAGCTTTTGGATCAAGCTTGGACCAAGTCAAGATGATGAGAAGCCTTCAAGTGAAGACTTCAAGAAGATGAAGACTTGTGTCTAGGTATAAGATTTTGTTTTTGTTTTAGTTAAAAATGTAAAGGATAGAATAGTGGTGGATTGCTCAAGTATAGATCACAAACACACTCTTGATTTAATTGTCTTTTCATAAAAGATTTTTTAGTTTAGAAAAGATTTTTCTTTGTGACAAAATACTATTTGGTTTTTGATATTCATGTCTTTAAACCAAAACCAAGTTAGAGCTTAATGACAAAAACATAGATATTTCATCTTGATTGTGTAGTGGATCATATCCATACACACTATGCTTTAAAAATATATCTTGTTTTTGTATTTGATGAAGATTTAGAAAAACATATTTTGGAAAATATTGTTTTGGAAAAACAGTTTTTATCATGAACCAAATATTTTCAAGTTACAAAAATAGTCCAAACTTTTATAACATGCCTTGATTTTGTGCAAGCATGTTTGTATATCAAAGTATATTGGTAAAACTATTTTTGCAGATTTTTTAAGTATTTTATGAGATTTTATTTGAACCAAAAAGACTAACTTTTTAATCCCAAAAATCTGTTTTCAGGCTTCAGCTAGTCGACTTGCTACCTTTATAGTCGACTAACCCTGAAGTCGGTCGACCGGCTCGGTCGACCGACGTGCACAGACGTGCACGTCTTTGTGCACTGGAGGACGGCCGACCGTACGGGTCGACCGCTCCAGAGAGCTCTGCTCTCTGGAAAGTTCGGCCGACCATACGGGTCGACCGACAGAGAGTTCGACTCTCAGCTCCAGTGGGTCGGTCGACCCAGGCGGTCGACCGTGGCTCCAACGGTCGGATTTCTGACCGTTGGCGGTCGACCGCACGGGTCGACCGGCAGGCCTGACAGACCCCAACGGCTATATTTTTCTGGCCTATAAATTTGGGGGTTTGGTCATTGTTTTGAGCTAAGATTTTGGAGACCTTTAGAGCCAGTTTTTCCTATTCTTTCAGAAGAGTTTTTCTCCACAAAATAGAGAGCTAATACTTCCAATCTAAAGGGAGTTTTATTTAGAGTGTGTTAAAAGAGATTTCTTGAGTTTTTCACCATAGCTTTCATCCTTGTTTTCTCACACAAACACTTGAGCTTTCCATTGCTATATCTACCTATAGGAGTGTTGTAGTGAGATTGTTTTTAGGTGATCAAAGTGTTGTGATCACCAAAGACTTCATTTGTTCTTTGAGGAGGCGGACGTGTGTGTCCGTGTTGTTTCGAGTTTGGGTGCGAACTTGTTGTTCGAGGTGCGGCCTCGGCGAGCCGGTGGGCTTGCGTGTGTACGGGACTAGGGAGTCCGAGGGCTTGTAGGTGTTGTGGCACCGAGGAGAGATCCATTGGGATCTTGCATAGTGAAAATCCTTCGTGTGTCGAAGGCGGGGATGTAGAGCAAGTGTGCTCGAACCTAGAAACATACCCTTGTGTTTACGATTGCCTTTTCTCTCTCTCTCTATCTCTTTTATATCTTGCATTCAATTATAGTGTAAATTTTATATGCTTGATATACTTGTGTGCTCATATTGATATACTTGCTTGGGTTTGTTTGCTAACACTTGTATTCAACCAAGAGAGCCAACGCGGCACCTCAACCCATTCAAGGGGAATCTAGAGGAGTTTGTCCAGAGCCCTTCACGGGGAATTCGGCAACACTCTTTGGTTATACGTGGTGTTTAGTATAAGAAATTTAATTAGGTCATAATTGTCTTAGCTTCCGCATTATTTGGCATTAAGTGACCATTAGATTAGCCATCACCTATTCACCCCCCCTCTAGGTAAACTTACAATTAGTATCAGAGCTTGGTACTCTGATTTGGGTCTTACAACCTAGAGTTAAAGATCCTCATTTTTAGGCTAATCACAATATTTTGTACACACACCATGGACTTCATGTCACCACCCACTTTTGACATTCTTAACATCCAAATTTGGAAGGTTAAGATGTCACTGTACCTCAAGGCCCTAGGCATTCATGTTTATCTTGCCACCACTAATAATGCATATTGTTTAGATGGTAAGATTTTGAGGATAATGCAAAAGCCCTACATGCTTTAAGATCTACCCTAAATGATGATTATTTATCTAGGATTGCTAATCTTGATTTGGCTTTTGTAGTTTGGAACACTTTGATCTCCCTTGGCGAAAATGATCAATACTATGCGCGGAGCGACTGGATGTTGGAAGCGACCCTTCCAATGTGTGCTACATGGTCCAAGGGGATAACCCCCTTGAGGTAAACACCGAATCCGAGGATGAGGATGTTAACATGTCATATGAAGAGCTTTCTATATTTTGTCAATTATTGCTTGAAAAATATGACATGATTAAGAAAGATAATAAAAATTTGAAAAAGAAATTTGATTGCATGCTTAATGAAAAAGATTCATTAGAAAATAAGGTTGCATGCATTGAAAAAGAAAATAAAGATTTAAAAAATGAAAATGTTTCCCTCATGTCAAAATTGAATGATTTATGTGAAGGGAATATGTCTTTGAAAAATAAGATTGATTTGGTGAAAAAACAAAAAGAAGTTGTTTTTCAAGAAAATATTACTTTGAAAAGAAAATTTGTTGAAAAAGAAAAAGAATTTGTTTCTAAAAAGAAAAAGAAAAAGAAAAATGATTCTATATCTCACCATGCTTTACATGCCACCACTAGTGAGATTAATGGTTTGAAAAATAAAATTAATGATTTGAGTTCAACTTTGAACTCTTGTGCATTCAACCATACTAGATTGGAGTCAATGTTTTCAAAGAAACAAACTCCACATGTTCATGCACATTATACCTATCATGCATATGCTTATGTTGCACAACATGATCACACTCCTACACATAAGCATACTAAGGTGTACAAGTGTACACATTGTGGCCGCAAAGGCCATTTAGCAAAATTTTGTTATGATAGGTTATATCACTTTAATTTTGCTAAGAATAAAAATGTTTGGGTGCCTTACAACAAGACTAACCCCCAAGGACCCAAGAAAACATGGGTACCAAAACCCCCACCCCATGTTTTTGATGTAGGTGAGGGATCTCTCAAGACGTGAGAGGATTGGTGCCTTGGTAGTGAATGCACTTGGACATGATTGACATACTTTTGAGATGCATCACTATCAAGGAGCTTTGGTGGGACAACCACCATATTTGGAGCTTTGGAGTTGGTAACAATTTCTAAACTCCTATTTTTATGTACATGCTTTTAATTTCATATATCTTATAGCATGTTCATATTTTTGTGTGCTTCATGTGGTATTTACATGCTTAGATGTAGAATGTGTCAAACTTGCATTTATACATATATGAATAGTGAACTACAATTGACTCATATATAATTGAACTTCATGCTCATTTGTATCCACTATATGCATATGTATAGTCTAGTTTTGATGATTCTCATTTATACATGCTTTGCCTATTTTTATGCTTTACTTCTTGTATATGTATTATTAATTCAAATCTAATAAATATACATGTATACCCGTGAGTCTCTTGCCTTCATGCAAACATCATTAATAGACTCTTTTAGATTTGGGATATGTATGTGTATTGTTAGGATTGGATTAATCATACATATACCATGAAGATTAGTGTTTTGATGAAAATGATTTTTCGTGTTTTTGTTAAAAAAAAATGTGACTTATGATCTTTTTGAGCTTCATTGACTATTTTCATAAAAATGCTAGTTACATGATCGTTTAACACTCACACTTTTGTTAAAATCATTTTGAGCCTTATAAACTATGAGTGCTTAAATTTTTGTGTACCTAGTTATGTTTTATGAAAAACATATGATTTTATGTTTTGAAGGATCTTTAACTAGTTTTTCAAAAATATTTTAACTAGTTATTGTTCTTCATTTGGTAGTGATTTTCAATGCTAAAATATTTTCAAATCTAATTTTTGAAAACCCCTACCATCTATGGGAGGATGGATGGGCGATTATGCCTTGTATGCTTCATTGAAAATCTTCTATCTTGAGCGTATGTAGGGTGGTAGGTTATGAGTTATACACTTGATCTTATTGTTATGTCTATTGGTATCTTTGAATCGTATCAATTGGTATCAATATGAACTTATTTTATATATACTCATATTTTGTTTCTTATATATGTATGTATCAATTTCACTTGGTATACTCATCTCATACATATATATGATTTTCATGTGCTTAACTTACAATTGGTTCACATTTTTAAAAGCACAAAGTTTATGATGAAAAATAAATTTTTGATCATTATGTTTACTATTGGTATCATTGGATATTTTCAATTGGTATCAATATGATTTTTATATACTCATATTTTGATTATATGTATGTATGCTTTCAAATTCAAATTATATCAATTTCTATTGGTATTCTCTTTTCATAAATATATGTGTTATTTGTGCTTAGTTAAAATTGATTTTTACATGTTTAAAGCACAAAGTGGTTTATGATGAGAAAATAAAATTTTAAGAAAAATTCTCAAGATTTGTTTTTATTGAGAAAATTCAAAATTTTGTTTTATAAAGAAAAATTCAAAATTTTTGATTTGTATTTCCTATATGCAAGGAGAGCTTAACATCTCTCTTACATATAGATTCATGTTGAGTATATTATAAATTGAGGAGCTTGACAACTCTTCTTTATATGATATACGTGTGTAGGGGGAGCTTCACATCTCCTCTTATGCATTACATAATATGTGTTATGTGAGTTAGGGCTTGTCATCCCTTCTTCATATAATGCATATGTGTAGGGAAGCTAACTTAGCGTCTTCCTCTTCATGAATGTATATCGCATATAACCCTTATTGATTGATTTGTATTACCCCTTCTTGATCTCTTTGCTTTTGACAAAAAGGGGGAGAAAAATTGTTTGATTTGATTTTACTTTGAACCCCTTTGTTGATGATTGACAAAAAGGGGAGAAAGATTTTGAGTTTATATGCATGGTTGAATAAGATTTATGTTTATGCATATATATTTTTGTATTGCAAATAGGAGAAAAGATTTTGATTTATGCTTGTTGCATGTTTTATCTCCATACTTGCATACATATTCATATGCCTCATTGCCATATCTATTGTTTATTTGGTATGCATGAGTTAAGGGGGAGCTTCTTTGAAGCTTTACTTTAATCCATGCATATATAACTTCATGAGTTTTATCATCATCAAAAAGGGGGAGATTGTTGGCCCAAAGGCCCATCACTCTAGTTTTGATGATGATTAACTCATGAAGTTATAATACTAATGATCTTGTGTTTAATTAGTGACAGATTCATTATCAAGATCTTAGTAGGTGCATAGCTCAACAAAGGATAAAATGTCAAGATTTGGAGCTAGCACGGTGTGATCCAAGGAGCTTTTGGATCAAGCTTGAACCAAGTCAAGATGATGAGAAGCCTTCAAGTGAAGACTTCAAGAAGATGAAGACTTGTGTCTAGGTATAAGATTTTTTTTTGTTTTAGTTAAAAATGTAAAGGATAGAATAGTGGTGGATTGCTCAAGTATATATCACACACACACTCTTGATTTAATTGTCTTTTCATAAAAGATTTTTTAGTTTAGAAAAGATTTTTCTTTGTGACAAAATACTATTTGGTTTTTGATATTCATGTCTTTAAACCAAAACCAAGTTTAGAGCTTAATGACAAAAATATAGATATTTCATCTTGATTGTGTAGTGGATCATATCCATACACACTATGCTTTAAAAGTATATCTTGTTTTTGTATTTGATGAAGATTTGGAAAAACATGTTTTGGAAAAATATTGTTTTTAGAAAAACAGTTTTTATCATGAGCCAAATATTTTCAAGTTACAAAAGTAGTCCAAACTTTTATAACATGCCTTGATTTTGTGCAAGCATGTTTGTATATCAAAGTATATTGGTAAAACTATTTTTGTAGATTTTTTAAGTATTTTATGGGATTTTATTTGAGCCAAAAAGACTAACTTTTTAATCCCAGAAATCTGTTTTCAGGCTTCAGCTAGTCGACTTGCTACCTTTATAGTCGACTAACCCTGAAGTCGGTCGACCGGCTCGGTCGACCGACGCGCACAGACGTGCACGCCTTTGTGCACTGGAGGACGGCCGACCGTACGGGTCGACCGCTCCAGAGAGCTCTGCTCTCTGGAAAGTTCGGCCGACCGTACGGGTCGACTGACAGAGAGTTCGACTCTCAGCTCCAGTGGGTCGGTCGACCCAGGCGGTCGACCGTGGCTCCAACGGTCGGATTTCTGACCGTTGGCGGTCGACCGCACGGGTCGACCGGCAGGCCTGACAGACCCCAACGGCTATATTTTTCTGGCCTATAAATTTGGGGGTTTGGTCATTGTTTTGAGCTAAGATTTTGGAGACCTTTAGAGTCAGTTTTTCCTATTCTTTCAGAAGAGTTTTTCTCCACAAAATAGAGAGCTAATACTTCCAATCTAAAGGGAATTTTATTTAGAGTGTGTTAAAAGAGATTTCTTGAGTTTTTCACCATAGCTTTCATCCTTGTTTTCTCACACAAACACTTGAGCTTTCCATTGCTATATCTACCTATAGGAGTGTTGTAGTGAGATTGTTTTTAGGTGATCAAAGTGTTGTGATCACCAAAGACTTCATTTGTTCTTTGAGGAGGCGGACGTGTGTGTCCGTGTTGTTTCGAGTTTGGGTGCGAACTTGTTGTTCGAGGTGCGGCCTCGGCGAGCCGGTGGGCTTGCGTGTGTACGGGACTAGGGAGTCCGAGGGCTTGTAGGTGTTGCGGCACCGAGGAGAGATCCATTGGGATCTTGCATAGTGGAAATCCTTCGTGTGTCGAAGGCGGGGATGTAGAGCAAGTGTCTCGAACCTCGAAACATACCCTTGTGTTTGTGATTGCCTTTTCTCTCTCTCTCTATCTCTTTTATATCTTGCATTCAATTATATTGTAAATCTTTATATGCTTGATATACTTGTGTGCTCATATTGATATACTTGCTTGGGTTTGTTTGCTAACACTTGTATTCAACCAAGAGAGCCAACGCGGCACCTCAACCCATTCAAGGGGAATCTAGAGGAGTTTGTCCAGAGCCCTTCACGGGGAATTCGGCAACACTCTTTGGTTATACGTGGTGTTTAGTATAAGAAGTTTAATTAGGTCATAATTGTCTTAGCTTCCGCATTATTTGGCATTAAGTGACCATTAGATTAGCCATCACCTATTCACCCTCCCTCTAGGTGAACTTACAATTGGTATCAGAGCTTGGTACTCTGATTTGGGTCTTACAACCTAGAGTTAAAGATCCTCATTTTTAGGCTAATCACAATATTTTGTACACACACCATGGACTTCATGTCACCACCCACTTTTGACATTCTTAACATCCAAATTTGGAAGGTTAAGATGTCACTGTACCTCAAGGCCCTAGGCATTCATGTTTATCTTGCCACCACTAATAATGCATATTGTTTAGATGGTAAGAATTTTGAGGCTAATGCAAAAGCCCTACATGCTTTAAGATCTACCCTAAATGATGATTATTTATCTAGGGTTGCTAATCTTGATTTAGCTTTTGTAGTTTGGAACACTTTGATCTCCCAGAGGACTTTAAAATCTCAGAGGTTGAACCTGGAGGTTAGGCCTGAAGGCAAGGGTACCTGCAAAAGGTGTTAGTTCCAAACATCACACATATAGAATATTTTCTATACTGTTACAAGCATTTGTCACAGGTATATACATATACACTAGGCTCTCGGCCTCTTACAAATACAGGAGCATATTCCAATACAAAACATGAATACAGATACCAAAACATAATGCAATTACATGTCGACCCGACGAAGCAGGAAAGTCCAAAAGGAAAGCGAGAACACTCTCCTAAATACGGAAAACAGCGTGAAATCCTCGATCTCCGGAATCCAGATAACTAACGCGAATATGCATTCAAATATAATAAACATTATATTATATGGAGGAGGAGATAGGAGGAATCAGAAGGAGAGAGAATGGAGATGCGAGAATCGCAGACGCAGGAGTCGCGTCGCGTAGATGCCACAAACGCGGGGTTCGAGACCCGCGTTTAAGCTATAATACGAGAAGAACGCCGACGCGGGCATGAGCTCCGCGTCGCGTTGATACAAGAACGTGAAAGTCGCGTTGAATAGTTGCTTGGACGTGAGGGTGAGCTCCGCGTGTAGCAATTAAACTCAAGAGAAAGAGAGACAGGGAGATGAGTGAGAGAGAGAAATGGGACGAGAGAGGGGGAGAGAGAGCAGGGAAGGAGGGAAACAGAGACGCAAGGGTGAGGGAGTGAGAGAGACGCAATGATGGGAGAAAAGGAGAGACCCAGGGTTGGGAGAAAAACAGAGTAGAAAAGAAAAGGGAAGGGAAAGGAAAAAGAAAGGAAGGAAAGAAAGAAGGAAAGAAAGAAAGAAAGAAGGGAAAAGGGAGGAAGGCCGCATTGGCTGGCCAGCTGCTTGGACGGCGGCGTCGACCGGAGGTGGCTGGAGGCTGGCAGCTCAAGCCCAAGCAATTTAGTGGGGTACAAGTCTAGTTCATTTTGGATTTTTGGAGTTTTAGAAACGAGGATTCGGAGAATGAAGCTATAGCTCGTTGGAAGGAATACTCCTAGGGGAAGAAGATGGCATGGTTGTTGGTGGCCAAGGTGGTGTAGGTGGTGGTGGAAATGGTGGAGAAGATAATGGTGGAAATGGGTTATTTTGGTGGAAGAAAGAAGAAGATGATGGTGGTGAAGTTGGTGTTATGGTGGTTGTTGTTGTTGGAATGGAGGAGAAGATGGAGAGAAGGATGGTGGAAGAGTTAGTGGTGGTGATGGCCTAGAAACGTAACCAAGAGGGAGGCATGGCTGCTGGTTTGCTGCTGCTGTCGTTTTCAGTTTTGAAGGAGGAGGAAAGGAAGAAATGAAAGAGAGAGAGAAGTGTACTTATATAAAAGAAAAGGGAATTATTACAAGATTGCCATGCCTTCAAAAGAAATGAGACTCGCGTCTCATTCAAAATGATGGCCGCATCTAGCCAGACCCGCGCCTGGCCAATTTTGAGCTAGACGCGGAGATCAGCTCCGCTTCTCAGATGAAAACGGGAGAATCGCATTTGAAAGAGGAGACAAAAAGTCATGATGACTTGATTATAGTTGATATGAAGTGCATTAAATGCAGAAAGAAAGCGAATCTTTACATTAAACATCAGATCCGCATCAGGTGAGACTCGCGTCTGGTGAGGAGAGAGAAAAATGAGAATAATATAAATATAATATCTGAGTAAAATTCTGGTATCTGGGAAAACACCGAAAACTCCAGAAAAGCCCAAAAATAAAGTAACTCGGAAAGCTTTTCAAAAATTCTAAAAAATAATAAATATTATTTAAAGATGTCTAGTGAAATTAGATTTCATAAACTCAATCTGATTTTCAAAATAAAAATCCTGAAATCCATCGTCGATACTGGTCTACACTGGGTCGGCTGGATTTTGATAAATTTCGAAAAATCTCCAAAAATACATTTAGATAGAAAATATGATTTTAAGACATAAATGTGAAAGCAATTTTTAGAACTTTAATTCCATTTGTAAATTAAAAATCTGAGAATCGGTCAGCGGTACTGGTCGACACCGGTTTTGAAAATTTGCAATTTAATCTAGAAAAATTCCAGAAAATCATAGAAAATTCAAAATATTAAAAAACGATGTTTGAAACTAAAATCAGTCAAATCTGAATATCAGAAGATCAAATTGAGTAATATACTAGGATCGGGTCCCTAGTTCAGACTAGGGCTGACTCCGAGTCCACGAATCCGGATCCAAGGCAAAATGATCTTATAAATAATTCATAATACAAAACAAATATAGGAAATAAATTGAAAAATATGATCAAAAATTTTGAATACGCAACTAAATACGTATTTCGGGAGCGGGGTGTTACATTCAACCTCCCTAAAAAGTATTTTCAGAAATCGATCTTTGACGCGTCATATCGGTGCCACATCGGTTCGGCCCGCTAGCTTGGCCACGCTGGCAAGAGGCGATTTTTAGTTCTCTCGAGATTGGTAACCTTGATCACCTGATAGTTTTTTTTTTTGAATTTTTGGCTTGGTCGGGGATGCCAACCCCGACTGAGTGATATATTCTTCTTTTATTATTTTCTCTCCCCTCCTTCTCTCCCTCTTCCCTCTCTCCTCATCTAACCGGGCACAGCGGCACGATCAAGCCGGTGACAACACAGCCGGCAGGGAGGCCAACAACGGCGACGACGAGCAGCCTAGCTGATATTGGCCTGCTGTTGTCATAGCTGGGTTGCTGCTGGCCGCGACATCAAGGACATCAATGACGAGCAGTTTTATCACTGTCGTTATAATGACCCCAGTTTTAAATATCCTCAATTAACATAACGATTTTTATTAATCAACATATTATCATGATTATATCTAATTTCTTGAAAATTTCGAGAGCACTTCCTCTATGTATATTGCTCTGCTCTGATATACGAAATATATTTATATATAGTTTGGGCCAACATCAGCCTACTCAATAAATTCATCGAGAAAACAATCTCGTCTACCAATACACACAATAAATATACGCTCAGGAATACCCCTATCGGCATACTTAATCCAAACTCATCTATTTCAAATTAAACTCCAAATAAAAACTATAATCATATGAATATATATATCCTCATGCACATATCTACTAATATCAGCTATATATATATCACAATTTAACACATACTATATAAACATTTATCACAGCTAACATTTATATATATATACAAGCTCAAAATTCCAAATGTTTACAACATGGTTAGGTTTTATAGAAATGGATATTTTTTAATTAAATTCAATTCTATATCCACGCAACTAAAGTCGGCCATCGTCTCAACGAAAATTGCAAAATATTAATCTAAGGTAGTGAGCTCAACAGCTCAGTAATTAAATACAGGTGATAAGTTTCAAAGAATGGTATACATATACAATAAGAAGTATAATTTACAACAAGTAATAAAATCAAATTGAAATGAAGAAAGAAAAATAGAGAATTGATAACACTCCATGAATAAATAATCTAACTAATTATTCTCATTGTCTTCAAGACAGTCTGACTCTTTTAGTCATCTTGTCTCTTTAACTTTCTTGAATTATTTTTTCGTTTCTCACCGAGTTAACGTGTTTTAGATATTTCAATAGTTATTTGTAGTTATTTTTTGTATTCTACTTGTATGTATGTATCACATAACATATATGTATCTCATTTTTCACATATGCTGATATACATATCACATAACATTACATATAGTGACGTACGCAGAATTTTCACTCAGTAGGGCAGCGACATTAAGAACTAAAATTAAAAATTTATAAAATTGAACAACACATCCTAAGTTTTGATATTACCAAAAGATAGAGGGATGATCACTCTAAATTACAATACTCCCTTTAATCTTTTCATAAACCTAACTGAAAATGATAGACATATTTATCCATTAATACATCTTAATACCCAAAATCTAAGTCATAATTAATAAATTGCAATTACATTTTCCTTCAAAAAAATTAATCACAAGTAATTTCTCATTAATTTTACTTTTATATGTGAATGGTGATGATAAAGACATGATCTGAAAACTTGAATTAACTCAATTTTTAAAATGTAGAGATCTATTCTCAAATTTCCTCAGTCATTAATCTCTAAAATTAATAGTTGTGAGCCTGCAAAAAAAACATCTTATAGCTTGAATTACCTGCTTAAAAAATATCTCACATCCTGCAAAAAAAGACTTGAATTACATGCTAAAAATCAATAGCTCTAAAAATCAATAGTTTGAGAGGATCGACTCAGTGGGGGCGCTGCCACGCTGGGCGGAAGAGAGAGAAAGGATCGGAAGGTGGGTGGCCGGTGGGGGCGCTACCACGCTGAGAGGGGGAAGAGAGAGGATCGGGGGTGGGGACGCTGGGGGGGAGAGAGAGAGGATCGGGGGTGGGGGGCGCTGGGAGGAAGAGAGGGGATCACTAGGTTATTTTTTAAGGCGGACGGGTGGTTAAAACCCGACCCAATTTTTTTTACAAACCCGACTGCCCCATATTCTTGTACATGTGCGCGAATTTCAGTGGGGCGGTCGCCCCCACCTGAGTCTGCCACTGATGACATACACACATCACACTTAGTGATACACAAATCACATACCATATTTAACAATTGTTCTAAAGATGCAATGATTTACAGTCATGCTCAATGAATGAGAATATAACCACCTCTTCTTCTGCCACCAGCTCCCGCCCGGTCCCTTCCTCCAATATATATAATATATTCAAACAAAAAACACCGTCTTCCGCCGCCACCGGCTCCCACCCGGTCCCTTTCTCCATATATATATAATCCATATATATATACATATATATATATACATACATATATATACATATATATATATCTATATATATATATATATATATATATATATATATATATATATATATATATATATATATATATATATATATATATATATATTATACCGTCTTCCCCCTACTTCAGCTTTCGCTGGTCCCTTTCTCCAAAATATAAATATATTTAAAACAAAATACACCGTCTTCCCCCCATCACCGGCTCTCGCCTGATCCCTTCATATGTATGAATGCAACAAACATTTGTATACGTACACACAAATAACAACCATTTCATCAACGATATGCAATATCAACTAATTATTATGGTTTGCTTCTAAGCTTATCAATTCCACTTTGAAAGAAATGCATGTGGTTCACTGTATGCAGAGCCAGAATTTCAAAAATGGGGGGCACAAAATTACGGGTCGGGTCCACAGTACACAATAACCAACCACATGTAAAGCCGCTAATGCCATCATCGCGCTCTCCTGTCGCAACAGAACCTTCACCAGCATGTGCTTCGTAGCCCCATTCTTCCTGTTGACCTCCCCCCACACTTTGAACGTATCATCCGCGAACCTGATGAAAATGAGCCCGCCAAATCTGACAGCCACCGAATTAACCGTGTCATCATGGGCGCTCACCGATTCGAGACACTTAGAGTCTGAGATTCTCCACACTTTCATAGTTTTGTCCCACGAGCGGTGAAGATTTTCTCTCGCCGAAAAATGACGATTGTCTTCACGAGATCGCTGCCGCACTTGAACCAAAGAACTCCATGCAATTCTTCTACACGTGAATGTTCTTGCTATCAGATCCGGTGTATAAAAGATCGTCAAAGACGGTGACAGAATAGAGATGACCCTCCTCACAAATCAAGGATCCGACGAGCTCGATCGAGGGCTCTTCAGAGGGAGGGGCGACAATGGCGGTGTTGTGGGTCCATGGGGACTTGACGAAGGGGAAGGCCGCAGCGTTCAAAGGAGACATGTTATAAGGGAGAGACTGTGTCCACCAGATCGCACCCGACTGGATCCGACCTCAGTGGCAGGCCGAGGAGGCATAAATCAAAACCTAAATGGTTTTTCCGACAGGGCCGGGGTGGCACGTGCCCCCGCCCCTGGCTCCGCCATAGTATGTATGCATATATAAGTACAAGTTAATACTGTAGTGATCTACTCACCTCATTTATATTGGTCGAGTTCTCATTCACGTTATCATTATCAAACTTTTTGCTCATGTTACTTATATATATATATATATATATATATATATATATATATATATATATATATATATATATATATATATATATATCACCAATTGAATATAATTGGTAATAGTCTGCGATTATGGAGTGTTAAACCAACTGGGGATCTCCGATGTCTTGTTTAACTGATTGCCACATAATACTGTGACTATTAAATGCATTAAGGTTAATTGATAAATTATACTATCATGTTTATTCATCAAGTTAATTAGGTATTACCTGCAATTATATTTTAATCAGTTTATTTCCAACATTACCACCAGTTCCATATTATCGGTTTCATATCCATCGATTGTTGTAATTAACTTCACTAATTATCTTTATTTTAATCAATTAGAGTCCAAATCATCTTTATTGGCTAACTACCATAATCGATACATACTATATATACACATTTATCATCAAGCACATTAATCAATGAGCACTCATCTACTAGTTATCAGTGTACCTTTGGCATGCAATATACCACAAATGTGTGTGTGCGCGCGCGCCCGCGCGTGCATGTTTCACCGATCACAATAGTCAACAAACAATATAGACAAATTATCATTTACTCAACTCATGATTTATCAGTATAGTTTCAAGTATAATATGATTTGCTTTACTTTTGAGTTTATTTGTTATTAGATCTGAATTAATATTCACATAGGCACACAAACTAAGTTTTTCTCTCTTCGAGTTAACGGTATTATGATTTCTCATCATCTTTAATCAGTCTTGATTAATTGTAATCAGATTCCAATTAAGATATTGATTCCGAGATCAAACAGAATATACTGATTATTCAAATAATAACATTTATAATCTTGTATTATTTAGGCTACCTACTTAAATAGGATTTCAACATTCAAGTACATTACTGCATTACTCACTGTTTAACTATAATCTCTATTAATTATTCTTGTTCTGTTATTAAATTCTAATTCTTACAAATATAACAGTCTCACAGGTTCTCAGTTTCTATAAATCAGTTTTAGAATTACCGACTTCTATAATTATTAGTTACTTAACTAAATGTCATTAGCATCATATGACTTAATTTGATTGCTACTTAATCCATTATTAGTATATCACACTATTTATTAAATTATGAGTTATACTAGATATTCACTACTTACTCAATTAACACTCAATACTATTAGTGGAAAATATTAATTTACTCTTCTAATCCCGTTATTATATGATTTTATCAACTATTTAGTTCTTAATCATTATCATCTCAAATTTCAAATCCAACACATATTGCAAAACTGATGAAAACTTTATTCACCTTAAAGTCCACAGCTTGTCTCTCCTTATTAGTTAGGCGGCCAATAAATGTCATAGCATAAATTTTCACAGACTGTTATGGAATCTCTCATCAGTAACAACCATAGATAGTATTCCGGGCATATAATTTATCCCAATTTACTTGAATCAACATCCAAAACTCACGTTTGCACTTAGTGTGGAATGTGATTACCCAGATCAAACAAATTCTCAATGTGCGAATTCTCCTCTTAAATCTCATTCTCATAATGCCAATGATCAACTTGTTGGAAAGAGAGAGATTTTTACTGAGGGAGTTGACCCGGACCATCAAGGGATCGTCGAGGAAGTCGGCGACAAGAGACGATGGAAGAAACAGCAGAAAACAGCAGCAGCAGCAGTATCTGGCAGGGTTCGGTCGACCGGTCCGGTCGACCGACGTGCACGACGTGCACAGGCCAAGGAGCGGTCGACCGGCCGGTCGACCGGGAATGTCTGACTGAACTCAACCCAACTCTCGGGTTTCTTGGGTCGACCGTCCGGTCGACCGTAAGAGGGAGTAAGAGGGAGGTCGGTCAACCGGCCGGTCGACCGACAGTCGGGTTTGGGCTCAGATCTGCTGCTCCGCAGATTTGGGTATTTAAGGCTGTTTTGGTTTCTAGGGTTTGGAAGAAATCACAAGGCTGGGGGAAAAGAAAGGCTGCATCTCTCTTGCATTCAAAGAGGTTGCTAGCAAGTTGTAATCCTCCTCAAACGTAATAATCTCTCCATTGATTGCCCCGAGGACGTAGGCATTCAGGCCGAACCTCGTTAAATCGTGTGTTTTGTGATTGTGTGTTCTTCTTGGATTTATTTTGATTGTTCTTTGTGGTTGAGATCTGTTGGATCCTCTATTGGTTGTTGTCATCGGCACACAACAAGTGGTATCAGAGCATCCAGGTTGCTCTTTGGGATTTCTGAGGATTCGGAGGGCTCGAGATCGGATCCGGTGGAGATCGTGTGTCGATCTCAGATCTGAGGTATTGGGTGTTCAAGGAGATCGTGTGTCGATCTCAGAAGGACTCAAGGAGGGCTCGTTGAATCCGTGGTGGAGTAGATCTGGTGAGAAACTCGATCTAGAGTTTCAAGGGACAGGTAAAAATCACATTTTATCTGGGTAATAGATCTATTTTCAAGTTAGTTGATCTTCCGCGTAGATAGAGGATCAGAAAAATATCTCAATGGCAGAAGAAACTGCATCTGTTAAGATAATGAACAATCACCCAAGGATTGAAGTTGTTAAGTTTAATGGAACTAATAATTTCGGGATGTGGAGGTGTGAGGTTATGGATGCACTGAATGCATCGAACCTCGAGGACACGCTCCTATTGGAGAGGAAGAGGAACACGACCACTGATGAAGAGTGGGCGAAGATAAACAGGTCGGCATGTGGCTTGATACGTTCATGCTTGTCGCAAGACATCAAATATCTTGCACAACATGAGACGTCGGCAAAGAAGCTGTGGGACACCCTTGCAAAGAAATACCTGACTAAGAGCGTGGAGTCTAGATTGCAGCTTAAGAGTAAGCTGTATCAATTTCGAATGAAGAAGGGGAGCACAGTAAATGAGCACATCAACCGATTCACAAAGCTTCTTACAGATCTGATAAATGTGGATGTCGTGGTAGAAGAGGAAGATAAGGCGGTTATCTTTCTGAATTCACTTCCTGCAGAGGAGTACGAGACATTCACACTGACCTTCATTAATGGAAGGCAGACCTTAGATTATGATGAGGTGTCGTCTGCATTGATGAGTTATGACACAAGGAAGAATGAGAGGCATCCTTCACAGTCAAGCTCAGTGGCGGAGGCACTGGAAGTAAGAAGCAGAAGTTCATCGCGGAAGGGCAAGGAGGTGAGAGGAAGATCGAAGTCCAGGTCGGGCTATAGGGATCTGAGGAAGGATCAGTGCATTTTGTGTCGAGAGATAGGGCACTGGAAAATGGACTGTCCAAAGTTCAAGGGGAAGAAGAAGGAGTCGAAGGCTGAAACAAATCTTGCAAAAGTGACGAATATTCAGAGGAGCAGGTCACAGGCAGATGGAGCAGATTCAGACTCGTCAGGTTTCTCGTTTTCAGTCAGTTCTCCCATTATTGGTAACTCATGGAAAGATGAGTGGATTCTGGATACAGGTACAACATACCATGCGTGCCCTAATCGGGGCTGGTTTTCCAACTTTGAGCAGCTGGGGGGTGTTCGGTCGTTATGGGCGACGATCACCCATGTAGCGTGGAGGGTGTAGGTACAATCCGAATCAGGATGTTTGATGGGATGGAAAGGGAGCTGAAAGGAGTGAGGTATGTACCTCAGTTGAAGAGAAATCTAATCTCCGTGGGAACTTTGGAAGCATCGGGCATGGTGATATCTGTTCGAGATGGCGATCTCAGGATGATCAAGGGCTCGATGGTGGTGATGAAGGGCGTCCGCCGAGGCAATCTCTACTACTTGAAGGGTAGTACGATTACAGATCAGGTGGAGACTTCAAGTTCTTCAGATGATGTTGGCCCGGAGGACTGGCAGGGAAAGGTCGGACACGAAGATGGAAGGTCTTTGCAAGCTCCTGCAAAGAAGGAATCCATGGAAGGTGCTGCTACCTGCAAGTTGGAAGGTGGACACAGCGTTCTGGACAAGAAGACGGTGAGATTCAGCACCAGTACTCACCACAATGAAGGTCTTCTTGATCGTGTTCACATGAGCGTATGGGGACCTGCTAAGACGGCATCGCTTGGAGGTCACAGGTACTTTGTCTCATTTATTGATGGTTCATCTAGGCAGTTTTGGATATATCCCATGAGACAAAGGGGTGAAGCTCTAGATGTGTTGGTGAAGTGGAGAGGTAGAATGGAGAGGCAGATAGGTAGGAAGATAAAGGAGCTTCAGATTGGTAATGTTGGAAAAGACATTGACCGATTCCTACAGTTTGGCCAGAACACAGGGATTGCTACTCACTTCTCAACAGGTACAGATGGGTTGGCTAAAGAAGTGGTCCGTTCCTTGCTGGAGGAGGTTCGGAAGTTATTGTCTAATTTAGGATTGGACAAGTCGCTTTGGACTGAGGCGACTGAGTATGCTAGCCATCTCAAGAACAGATCGACTGCGATAGGAGGTAAAGCTCCATTAGAAATTTGGTCTGGAAAAGTTGCTCAAGATCATGGTATGCTGCGGAAATTTGGAAGTCCGGCCTACTTCAGTGCCAAGAACGGCAAGGTGAATCCGCGAGCAAAGAGGTTTGTCTATTTGGGCGTCAAGGGAAACAGCTACAGGTTGTGGAACCCCGAAGGCAAGAAGATCGTGATGAGCAGGAATGTCACGTTTGGAGAGACTTCAGGGTTGAAGTCTATCGTCTCTCAGCAGGTGAAGAGGACGAAGACCAAGGGAAGATCGCAGCGGGTGGAGGTTGATGCTACTCCATCATCTTCAGGGGGTTCGGCATCAAAGGATACTTCATCGGAAGTGACACCGGGTGGAGATCATGATAACAAGAGGGATGCTGAACAGATGGACGACATTGTTGAGGATGTCGAGTTGTTTGCAGCCATTGGAACCAGGGTGAAGCCACGTATGTGGGAAAGGAAGCATGAATCTCAAGCTTGTGAACGCGACAAGCTCAAGTTGAAGGCCGTTGCTCTCCATGATGGTCGGGAAGAGGTTCATATGACTCAGTCTGACAGGTTCGCTGCTGCAGATACAGGTACTATTATTGGAGCTTGATGAAGCTCATTTTAATGAATTACGGTTGGCTTGATCCTTTTGGGCAAAGGTACGTAGGCAGCCGTAAAGGCGCAGCCATTTGGTGATGCAACTCTTATGAAGCTAATTGGGTTCTCGAGATGTTATTTGGATCTTCACTGAGAGGTGAAGAGTTGTGGCCTATTGAAGCTTCACGTAGAGATGGAGAGACTTCACGTAGAGGTGAAGAGACTTCATGTAGAGGTGAAGTAGTGTGGCCAGTTGGAACTCACGTAGTGGTGAGATGGTGTGATCTCGATGAATAGGTTTATCTTCCGGTTAGAAGATGTTGAGCTTGCATAAGGAGTGGTATGCATCCAGTTGAAGCCGATGATGTTTGGTGTATTCTACGCAGACTTGGTTGGACCGTCAGCGGAAGACAGGTAGACTAGATAGAGCTAGTCAGTGGAGAGTCAGTGTTGGCTCGTAAGGAAGTCTCCATGAGGTCGTGAAGTTGCGAAGTAGAAGCCACGTTGGTGATCGGCAGGTATGGAAATTCTCCTAAGGTGAAGTGCAGGGAAAACATGTGCGATGTTTTCCAGGAATAGATGAGCCAAAGATTCCAAGCCGAGATCGTGTGTCGATTTCGCCGAGATCGTGTGTCGATTTCGACCAGTGCGCGCAAGCCGAGATCGTGTGTCGATTTCGCCAGGTGATAGACTGGGGTTCGTTGGATGTCAGCTCAGATTATGGAATCTTCGCCGAGGTGGAGAATTGTTGGAAAGAGAGAGATTTTTACTGAGGGAGTTGACCCGGACCATCAAGGGATCGTCGAGGAAGTCGGCGACAAGAGACGATGGAAGAAACAGCAGAAAACAGCAGTAGCAGCAGTATCTGGCAGGGTTCGGTCGACCGGTCCGGTCGACCGACGTGCACGACGTGCACAGGCCAGGGAGCGGTCGACCGGCCGGTCGACCGGGAATGTCTGACTGAACTCAACCCAACTCTCGGGTTTCTTGGGTCGACCGTCCGGTCGACCGTAAGAGGGAGTAAGAGGGAGGTCGGTCGACCGGCCGGTCGACCGACAGTCGGGTTTGGGCTCAGATCTGCTGCTCCGCAGATTTGGGTATTTAAGGCTGTTTTGGTTTCTAGGGTTTGGAAGAAATCACAAGGCTGCGGGAAAAGAAAGGCTGCATCTCTCTTGCATTCAAAGAGGTTGCTAGCAAGTTGTAATCCTCCTCAAACGTAATAATCTCTCCATTGATTGCCCCGAGGACGTAGGCATTCAGACCGAACCTCGTTAAATCGTGTGTTTTGTGATTGTGTGTTCTTCTTGGATTTGTTTTGATTGTTCTTTGTGGTTGAGATCTGTTGGATCCTCTATTGGTTGTTGTCATCGGCGCATAACACAACTTGCATTAGCTCTCTAGTGGATATGCAAATTCATAGCCTTCATGCGAGTACGCAAGTAGCTTACTTGTTCATGGCTTTTAATGAATCCATATATTCACGACCTTCTCCTGTTTTGACATAAAACATTTCTTATATATATCTTATGCTAGAACCATCTATATATCGTTTAACTTCTTAATAGAGTCACAAGAATTCACAAGTTCACTCTTTCTAGTGAATCCCCAAGTTCATGACTTCCTAATGAATATACAAAAATCTGTAACTATATAGTTTTATGATAATTTCTTTACTTAGTAACAAACATTGATGCATGTTTAACCTTGTAGCTTCCTACCAGGTCATTATTTCACATATTTCAAATGAATACACATGAATACTTAGACTTCTTGCTTTTTAATGAATACACAAGGATCTCTAAGTTCTAATGGGTACACAAATATTCACAATTCTCTTTCTAATATTTCACAAAATCACACTTTCTAATATAACCACAAGTTGACAAATTACTAAATTTTTCATTATAAGATGTGCTATATGAGGATTAAAAGAAGAGTCTCTAAGGAATTTATGAAATAAAATTATAGATAAATTTGTTTTCTTTTTAATCCACCTGTTCATACCTGACAAGACGGTGTGAAGTTACCGTAGATTGGATGATACTCGATTAAATCACTCACTCACAATATTACCCGTCAGTTATCGATCAACCTTACCATTGTATGTGAAACAACCTAACTTTGAAATCTATCCCATCATTTACTCTACTTCACAGAAAACTCTTTTCATTTTTTTATGTTATCTATTTATGAGATATATTCTTTGAGACATAACAGATTCACTCATATCACTAATGACCAATCACTTGTATTTTCTTAATAACTCTCACAACATACATCCAATTAGCATGCGATAAGATTTATACAAAAAATAAACTTAATTATATTTCCAATGATATATTATATGACCTATTTAATTCAATTAAACATTCCTAAATAGATAGAAACTCTTCAGCTATACAGAATTCTGCAACTCGACAATTTCGATTAGTTTGTCATAATTTGATGTTAATTCTTAGTATAGACATCCAATTAAGACATGGTAAAAATTATTAGAAAGTAAACTCGTTTATCTTTCAAACTATATATAATATGACATGTTTCATTCCAACTGCGCAAGTCGAAACATTCAGGCTATTGGATTTGACAAATTCACACATGATTTTTCTTGATCTCTTCATAACATCAATATTCCAATTAATGACATCCATGAATAAATTTTTTTTAATATGAATGGAATAATTCAAGATACATTTTTAGAGATGAACCAAATTGAAGTAAGAGAACTCAAAAAACACCAATCACCTTCTCCACATTGATGCCATCCGAGACCGACCGAGCTCACACCACCACGTCTCCTCCTCTCTCGTTCTGCACCCCCGTCCGGTCGTCGCCGGCTTTGCCATGGCTGGCCTCTTCCTCCTCTTGCCTTCAGTCGCCAAGGAGAGAGAGAAAGGGAGGGAGAGTGTGAGGATAAGAGAAAAAGAGAGTAAATATGATGAGATGGTGATGGTGATGACGTTCTTGAATTTCTAGGATTTATTTTGAATTTAATCAGCTTTTTTTTAATGAAAATGAAGGAATGAGAGAGAAAAGGAGAGAGAGCCAGGGGGAGAGAGGGGGGAGTTGGTGAAAATGAGTCATGTTCTTATTTTTCCTCCTTTTTATATATATGTGGGAATTCATCTCAAGTTGCACTTCTCCACACCAAACCACATGTGGTTCAAGATTGTGCCACCTCACCACCCACTAACTAATTCATTATTATACCAATGAGGGTGCTAATGGAGTATATTAATAGTACACACACATATGTGTATTATACAAGAGCAATTGTATTAACAAAATTTATATACATGAATAACACACATACATGTATACATATATGCATTACAATTATCCAAATTTATCCCAATCTAAATTTCCCCCCAATTTTCCAAAAGTCCATTTCATATAAAATTTATTAAATCAAGATTTCCAATCATTCCTTAAAACCTAATAAATTCAAAATTAGAATATTAAATTGGGATTTAATAACTCGGGTGTTACAGCTGCCCTCCTTGCCATCGTAGGCCAGCAGCAACAACCCAACGACGGCGGGGTCGCTGGGTTGCTCGTCCCGCCGTCGTTTTCGCTGTTGGCCTCGGCGGTGGAGGCCGCGTTGTGCCGCCATGCCCGATGGGCGTGTAAGAGGAGATAAGGAAAGAGGAGGGAGAGGGGAGAGAAAATAAAAAAAAAGAATATATATCGTTCGTCTAGGGTTGGCAGCCCCAGTGGTGCGAAATTTTTTAAAAAATTGAAATTTATTTCGATCGAGGTTGGCAACCCAGACCGAGCCATATATATGTATATGTGTGTGTGTGTGTGTGTGTGTGTGTGTGTGTGTGTGTGTGTGTGTGTGTGTGTATATATGTGTGTGTGTGTGTGTGTGTGTGTGTGTGTGTGTGTATATATATATATATATATATATATATATATATGGGAGATTTTCGTGTGAGAAACTTTCTCACACGAAGACTGTGAGAAAACCATATAGGGGCGATCATGTGGATGATCTGAACCGTTCATCTTGATCTATATATTTTATTTAGGCTGCCAATAAAAAATAACGTGAATTCAAGTTTCTTTACCCATGCAACCAGTGGTTACAAAACATATGTTATATTCTCCGTAGAATAAACATGTCACTTGATGCATGGGTAAAAAGACTTGAAATCGCGTGATTTTGTTTTGGTAGTCTAATTAGAGTATGTAGATTAAGATGAACGGTTTGGATCATCCATAAATTTCTCTTATATGGTTTTCTCACGAAGCTTATGTTGTGCTTGACAGACAACAACCCAATAGAGGATCTATCAGATCTCAATCTCAGAACAATGAAAATCAAACTAAGAAGAACAACCAATCGCAAAAACAAGATCTAACGAGGTTCGGCCAACGTGCCTACGTCCTCGGGGCAATCCACGGAGAGAGATTTCAATTAGGAAGATGATTACAATGGCTCTTAGCCTCTCTCAATACAAGAGAACTCTTCGCCTTCTAATTTCGCAGGTTCTTCTACAAGATTGCAACCCTAGAAAACACTAGCAGCCCTTAAATACAACAGGTTTCCGAACTGCAGATTTCAGCCCAAACCCGACTGTCGGTCGACCGAGACGGTCGACCGACCCTTCTACCGGTCGACCGGTCCGGTCGACCGATTCCAACAGAGAGTTGGGCCCTTTACAGTCAGTCATTTCGGTCGACCGGGCGGTCGACCGCTCTCTGACACTGTGCACGTCGTGCACGTCCGGTCGACCGGCCCGGTCGACCGGAGAACCTGTTTTTGCTGCTGCTGCTTGTTTTCTGCTGCTGTTTTCCTTCGTCTTCGTCGTCGACTTCCTCGGCGATTACTCGACGACCCCTCGACGATCCTAATCAACTTCCCCATCAATAAACTCTCTCTTTCCAACAATTCTCCACCTCGGCGAAGATTCCAAAATCTGAGCCGACATCCAACGAACCCCAGTCTATCACCTGGCGAAATCGACACACGATCTCGGCTTGCGCGCACCGGTCGAAATCGACACACGATCTCGGCTTGGAATCTTTGGCTCATCTATTCCTGAAAAACATCACACATGCCTTCCCTGCACTTCATCTTAGGAGAATTTCCATACCTGCCGATCACCATACTGTGGCTTCTACTCCGCAACTTCATGACCTCATGAAGACTTCCTTATGAGCCAACACTGACTCTCCACTGACTAGCTCTATCTAGTCTACCTGTCTTCCACTGACGGTCCAACCAAGTCTGCGTAGAGCTAACCAAACATCATCGGCTTCAACTGGATGCACACCCCTCCTTATGCAAGCTCAACATCTTCTCTCCGGAAGATAAAACTGTTCTTCGAGATCACAACCACTTCACCTCTATGTGAAGACCAACTGGCCACACCACTTCACCGCTACATGAAGTCTCTTCACCTTTACATGAAGTCTCTCCAACTCTACGTGAAGCTCCATTGACCACACTTCTTCACCTCTATGTGAAGCTCCAAACAACTTCTCGAGAACTCATACATAGCTTCATAAGAGTTGCATCACCAATGGCTGCGCCTTTATGGCTGCCTACGTACCTTTGCCCAAAAGGATCAAGCCAACCGTAGTTCATTAAGATGAGCTTCATCAAGCTCCAATAATAGTACCTGTATCTGCAGCAGCGAACCTGTCAGACTGAGTCATATGAACCTCTTCCCGACCATCATGGAGAGTAACGGCCTTCAACTTGAGCTTGTCGCGTTCACAAGCTTGAGATTCATCCTTCTTTAACCACGAACGTGGTCTCACCTTGGTTCCTTTGGCTGCACTCAACTTGACATCTTCAGCAATGTCTTCAACCTGTTCAGCATCTCCCTTGGTATCTTGAACTCCTCCCGGTGTCACCTCCGATGAAGTCTCCTCTGATGTCGGACTACCTGGAGATGATGGAGTAGCATCGACCTCCACCCGCTGCGATCCTCCCTTGGTCTTCATCCTCTCCACCTGCTGAGAGACGATGGACTTCAACCCTGAAGCCTCTCCAAATGTGACATTCCTGCTCATCACGATCCTTTTGTCCTTGGGATCCCACAACCTGTAGCTGTTTCCCTTGACACCCAAATAGACAAACTTCCTTGCTCGCGGATTCACCTTGCCATTCTTGGCACTGAAGTAAGCCGGACTTCCAAATTCCCGCAGCAAACCATGATATTGAGCTGTTTTTCCAGACCAATGTTCCAGTGGAGCTTTTCCTCCTATCGCAGTCGTTTGATTCTTGAGATGGCTAGCATACTCAATCGCCTCAGTCCAAAGCGACTTGTCCAATCCTGCATTGGACAATAACCTCCGAACCTCCTCCAGCAAGGGACGGACCACATCCTTAGCCAACTCATCTGTACCTGTTGAGAAGTGTGTAGCAATTCCTGTGTTCTGGCCAAACTGTAGGAATTGGTCAATGTCTATTCCAACATTACCAATGTAGAGCTCCTTTATCCTCCTACCTATCTGCCTCTCCATTCTTCCGCTCCAATTCCTCAACACATCTAGGGCTTCACCCCTTTGTCTCATCGGATATATCCAAACCTGCCTAGATGAACAATCAATTACCGAGACAAAGTACCTGTGACCTCCAAGCGATGCCGTCTTAGCAGGTCCCCATACACTCACGTGAACACAATCAAGAAGACCTTCATTGTGGTGAGTATTGGTGCTGAATCTCACCGTCTTCTTGTCCAGAACGCTGTGTCCACCTTCCAACTTGCAGGTAGCAGCACCTTCCATGGATTCCTTCTTTGCAGGAGCTTGCAAAGACCTTCCATCTTCTTGTCCGACCTTTCCCTGCCAGTCCTCTGAGCCAACATCATCTGAAGAACTTGAAGTCTCCACCTGATCTGTAATTGTACTACCCTTCAAGTAGTAGAGATTGCCTCGGCGGACGCCCTTCATTACCACCATCGAGCCCTTGATCATCCTGAGATCGCCATCTCGAACAGATATCACCATGCCCGATGCTTCCAAAATTCCCACGGAGATTAGATTTCTCTTCAACTGAGGTACATACCTCACTCCTTTCAGCTCCCTTTCCATCCCATCAAACATCCTGATTCGGATTGTACCTACACCCTCCACGCTACATGGGTGATCGTCGCCCATAACGACCGAACACCCCTCCAGCTGCTCAAAGTTGGAAAACCAGCCCCGATTAGGGCATGCATGGTATGTTGTACCTGTATCCAGAATCCACTCATCTTTCCATGAGTTACCAATAATGGGAGAACTTACTGAAAATGAGAAACCTGACGAGTCTGAATCTGCTCCATCTGCCTGTGACCTGCTCCTCTGAGTATTCGTCACTTTTGCAAGATTTGTTTCAGCCTTCGACTCCTTCTTCTTCCCCTTGAACTTTGGACAGTCCACTTTCCAGTGCCCTATCTCTCGGCAGAGAATGCACTGATCCTTCCTCAGATCCCTATAGCCCAACCTGGACTTCGATCTTCCTATCACCTCCTTGCCCTTCCGCGATGAACTTCTGCTTCTTACTTCCAGTGCCTCCGCCACTGAGCTTGACTGTGAAGGATGCCTCTCATTCTTCCTTGTCTCATAGCTCATCAATGCAGACGACACATCATCATACACCAAGGTCTGCCTTCCGTTGATAAACGTCATCGTGAATGTCTCATACTCCTCCGGTGGGAGTGAGTTCAGGAGAATGACCGCTTTGTCTTCCTCTTCTACCACGACATCCACATTTATCAGATCTGTAAGAAGCTTTGTGAATCGGTTGATGTGCTCGTTTACTGTGCTTCCCTCTGCATCCTGAACTGATACAGCTTACTCTTAAGCTGCAACCTAGACTCCACGCTCTTAGTCAGGTATTTCTTAGCAAGAGTGTCCCACAGCTTCTTTGCCGACGTCTCATGTTGTGCAAGATATTTGATGTCTTGCGACAAGCATGAACGTATCAAGCCACATGCCGATCTGTTCATCTTCGCCCACTCTTCATCAGTGGTAGTTGCCTTCTTCTTCTCCAATAGGAGCGTGTCCTCGAGGTTCTGTGCATTCAATGCATCCATAACCTCACACCTCCACATCCCGAAATTGTTAGTTCCATTGAACTTAACAACTTCAATCCTGGAGTTGTTCATTGTTTTAACAGACTTAGATTTCTCTGCCATTGAGATCCTTTCCTTGACCCTCTAACTATGCGGAAGATCAAATACTTGCAAAATAGATCTATTTCTGAGATAAAAAAGTGATTTTTACCTCTACCTTGAAACCCTAGCTTGAGTTTCTCACCAGATCTATTCCACCCCTGATTCAACGAGCCCTCCCTGCGTCCACCTGAGATCGACACACAATCTCCTTAAACACCAATGCCTCTGACCTGAGATCGACACACGATCTCCACCTGATCAGATCTGGAGCCCTTCGAATCTTCAGAATATCCCAAGCGTAACCTGGCTCTGATACCACTTGTTGTGCTTGACAGACAACAACCCAATAGAGGATCTATCAGATCTCAATCTCAGAACAATGAAAATCAAACTAAGAAGAACAACCAATCGCAAAAACAAGATCTAACGAGGTTCGGCCAACGTGCCTACGTCCTCGGGGCAATCCACGGAGAGAGATTTCAATTAGGAAGATGATTACAATGGCTCTTAGCCTCTCTCAATACAAGAGAACTCTTCGCCTTCTAATTTCGCAGGTTCTTCTACAAGATTGCAACCCTAGAAAACACTAGCAGCCCTTAAATACAACAGGTTTCCGAACTGCAGATTTCAGCCCAAAACCCGACTGTCGGTCGACCGAGACGGTCGACCGACCCTTCTACCGGTCGACCGGTCCGGTCGACCGATTCCAACAGAGAGTTGGGCCCTTTACAGTCAGTCATTTCGGTCGACCGGGCGGTCGACCGCTCTCTGACACTGTGCACGTCGTGCACGTCCGGTCGACCGGCCCGGTCGACCGGAGAACCTGTTTTTGCTGCTGCTGCTTGTTTTCTGCTGCTGTTTTCCTTCGTCTTCGTCGTCGACTTCCTCGGCGATTACTCGACGACCCCTCGACGATCCTAATCAACTTCCCCATCAATAAACTCTCTCTTTCCAACAGCTTATTTTGAGAAAGTTTCTCATTGAAAATTTTCACACACACACACACACACACACACATATATATATATAGGGGTTACTGTACCTCAGCCTGCGGCTGAGAGAACTCTCTCAGCCGGCGGGACGTGGCAACATCAGATCCACAAATCTGTCATAAATTTTGGCGGACAAAAACCTGAACAATCCCGCCTAATTTAATGTCAGTCACCTCAACATTGTATTTTTCGAAAATACCCTCACTCACAACTTTTTACCTAATGTAAAAACATTTCCTTTTATTTTTACCATGGTCGCAGTATTTTTTGAAAAAGCGATGTATATGTATGCGACCTTGCTAATATTTTTTTAAGCCAAATTTTTTTTTCATACACTATTTGTCGAACTCGTTCGCAGTAGTTAAAATTATAGTTGCAGATCTGTTCGACTTAGATCGTAGAGTTTTAAATTTTTTTTTGGTCTTTTATTTTATACGAATGTGACGTTGGTCGCAGTATATGAAAGGTCCTTTTGTTTTATTACATACTGCGACATGGGTCGCAGTTGTCTCAATATGCGTTGTAGTGTCCTGCGACCATGGTCGCAGTGTATTTAACGTCATTTTTTTAATTCCCGGGTCGCAGTTGATTATGTTTGCACTGTAGTCTTATGCGACCTTGGTCGCAGTGTGGACCCGGGTCGCAGTTGTTTATGTTTGCACTGTATACTTATGCGACCATGGTCGCATTATTGACCCTGGTCGCAGTTGTTTATGTTTGCACTGTAGATGATTGCGACCTTGGTCGCAGTGTAGACCATGGTCGCAGATGTCTATGTTTACACTGTAGATGATTGCGACCTTGGTCGCAGTGTAGACCATGGTCGCAGATGTCTATGTTTGCACTGTAGACTTATGCGACCTTGGTCGCAATGTCGTTCATTGTTTACATTTGCACTGTAAATAATTTATAAATAATAACCTAAATCCTATAAAGAGCGGCAAAAAAAGGGGACAAATAATAATAAATAATAACCTAAATCTGACAAGGAGCGGTCCAAAAATTGCCTTGTGGGCAAATAATAATAAACAATAACGAAAGTTACCGAAAGAGTAGCTTTTCATAAGGGGTATTTAGTAATTTAACTTCTTCCTATAAGTGGGCCGCAAGTTAGTGGGGTGACAAAATTGAGCCACGTCACCGCAGGCTGAGAGAGTTCTCTCAGCCGCAGGCTGATATACATTTTTCTCATATATATATATATATATATATATATATATATATATATATATAATATATATATATATATATATATATAGTGAGTTGATCCCCTAAGATCGGTTCTCACGAATTCATGTGAGAACTTTCACGTGGGCCGTCAGATCTGATAGAGATCTAATTTTATTTGATTTGATCTATCAGATCCGACGACCCACGTGAAAGTTCTCACAGAAATCCGTGAGAACCGTTCTTAGAGGATCAGCTCCCTATATATATATATATATATATATATATATATATATATATATATATATATTGCTCGGCCGTGGTTGGCGACTCCGGTCGAGCAAATACATGGCAAAAAAAATTGATTCGCCCGGGGTTGTCGGGTTGACAACCCTGAGCGAACCGAAAAATGTAGTGACATCGCGCGGGCGCCGCTCTGGCGGGGCAAACTGTCTCTCCGCCGAAGTTACATGGCAGAGATCGACTTCTGAAAATACTTTTTAGGGAAGTCAATTTTTTGGATTATTTTGAAAAAGTGTATTTTCAAAAAATTGGCCTCCACGCAACGCTTTTGCATGTCACTGATCACACTGACGTGGGCCCCATCAGTCAGCGTAAGGGTGTAAAGTTGGGTTCAACATAAACCGCTGCACAAACATTGGATAAATTTCGTCTGGGCGGGCCCCAAGTTCACCGGGAATTTATTCGAGTATTTTATTACGCGCCCCCGATAAGACACGTGTAAGCCTACGGTTTGTCCTGTTACGGATGGGTCCCACTCGTATTGTTTCATCAGCTTCGTGGACTCCGACACAGCACGAGCTCTGACCGAATCACCACGCACCACGTGATGTCCACTACGTGCACCGAATTTTTGTTTCGCGCGAATGATACCGTCCTCTTTCTCGCCACAAGTGATCAAACCGTGGGCCCCACCAGCGATGTTGAGATGAGCTGGGTGCAAATGAATTGTGGTGTACTTAATTATTTTGATGCGTTTGTGCGAAGAACCACAGCTTTGGTCAATCTGGGGGCGTCGTTTCAAGATACGTAGCCCACCGAATCTCTTTGGGCCATCTATCGGCCCCCCACAGCCTGTGGCTGGCGACCGAGAGGGTTATGCTTCCAATAATAGTAATATTAAATTTTGTTACTTCAAATTCTTTTGTCCGGAGAATATTATTGTTAGAATTGTATTTAGATAACTAGTTGGTGTGAACTGTGAAGAGCCAACGCACTGCCAACTAAAGATAAAGTGGCAAAATACTTTCTTTTCTTACAAGTGGATTAAAATACACACTACTTAAGCTGCTTATGAAAGAATGTATAAATAAAATATATGTATAAATGCAGGAACAAAGTTAGAAATTCATGATTTGGGGGGGAGTCAAAAAAAAAAAATGAAAGTATATATATATATATGAGAGAAATGTAAATCACCTGACACAGGAGGTAACTCCCTTCCATGTCGCACTCAAAAATCGTATTTTTCGAGTGAATTTTCAAGATCCGATCGCACATTATCATCTTCATATTCTAAGATATACACATAAAAAAAATCAAGTGATTTGAAGTTCGTTTACTTATTGATCTAATCGTTCCATTTTATTCTATTGCTAAAAAACCGTTAATGTTTGAACCCAAAGAAAATGGAGTAAACAAACTTTAAATCACTTGATTTTTTATATGTGTATATCTTAGAATATGAAGATGATAATGTGCGGTCGGATCTTAAAAATTCACTCGGAAAATTGATTTTTGAGTGCGACATAGGAGGGGTATATATATATATATATATATATATATATATATATATATATATATATATATATATATATAGAGAGAGAGAGAGAGAGAGAGAGAGAGAGAAATGTAAATCAGCTGACACATGAGGCAACTCCCTCCTATGTCGCACTCAAAAATCAATTTCCCAAGTGAATTTTTAAGATCCGACCGCACATTATCATATTCATATTCTAAAATATACATACATAAAAAATCAAGTGATTTGAAATACGTTTACTCATTGATCTAATCGTTTTATTTTGTTCTATTATTAAAAAACCGTTAATGTTTGAACCCAAAAGAAAATAGAGTAAACAAACTTCAAATCACTTGATTTTTTATATGTGTATATCTTAGAATATGAAGATGATAATGTGTAGTCGGATCTTGAAAATTCACTCGGAAAATATAATTTTTGAGTGTGACATAGGAGGGAATTGCCTCCTGTGTCAGCTGATTTACATTTCTCTCTCTCTCTCTCTCTCTCTCTCTCTCTATATATATATATATATATATATATATATATATATATATATATATATATATATATATATATATATATATATATATATATATATATATATATAACATTATAGAAAACTATGTATCTCATGCATGGATTTTTATGCAATATTAGGGTAGACTATAAACCTAAATAACTTATCGTATTCAATCTTACTATAAATTATGACAATTTTTGAATTAAGCCATCCATTTTTAAAATAATTTTAAAAATAGACTTTTCCCAAAAATAATTAGCAAAACCGACTTCTGACACGCCACGTCGGCCAACGATCGACTCGCAGCGCCAACGTGGCGTGTCTCGCAGGGACTGTATGTTTTAAAAAACTCCGAGGTTGACAACCCCGGAGAAAAAAAAAAAATTTACTTTTAAACCACCACTTCTTTATATATGTTTATTTCCTCTTTTACCCTTCCCTATCACCTCCGACATTGCTCTCTTCACAACCTTGCTCCCGACGTAGAGTTATTCACAGACTGATCTTTTACAGATCTTGTTTGTTCGTGCTCACGATGAGTTTTGTTTGTGTTTAGATCTGGAAAGCATTAGGGATCATGCGCTGTCAGTGGACAGGGGTCTGCTGATGATGACGATATTGATATGAGGATTGCGACTTATGATTGCAGTGCTCTGTGAGGACTGACTCAGAAATAGTGCATTTTGTGAGGACTGCGACCAGATCGCAGTCCTAAGTCGCGGTCCTCTTTTAGGACTGCGATCATGGTCGCAGTCCCTCGCAGTCCTAAATCGCAGTCCTAAATCGTAATCTTATAAAGACTCATAAACATGATATTTTTTTGTGATGATCATGGTCATGAGCTCAGTCCTTATAAATAGTGCATTTGTGAGGACTGCTTTGCGATCATGATCACAATCTTTAGAAATAAAGCTGTGATCACTTTGTGAGGAACGCAACCATAGTCGCAGTCCTCTGAAATAAGACATTTTTGTGGGGATACTCGCGGTCCTTTATACTACGATCATTTTGTGAGGACTGCGATCATAGTTGCAGTTCTCAGAAATAGGGCATTTCGAAAGCGGCCGTTTTTTTTAAACGATTATTTATGAGCATTTTCATCTTTTCGACGCTGATGAACGTTTCAGCGCTTGATGGGAACGGATGTTTTCACCCTAAAAAATGAGGAAGGCACCACATAAATTATTACAAGTGTGCCATTATTTTTTTGCCATTTTCATCCTTAGTGAAAAGTCCAAAATACCCTTTCTTCTTCTTTCTCTCATCCTTCCTCCCCCTCCCTCCCCACCTCCCCCCCGCCAGCGACCCCCTCCTCCCCCCTGGCTCCCCCGACCTCCCCTCCTCTCCCTCCCCTTCTCCCTTCCCCCGCTCCCCTCGGTCTCCTCCTCCTTCCCCCTCAACCATTCCCCAAGATCTGACCTGTTCGGTCAGATCTGGCTGACCGAACAGAACAAACTTGCATGTTCGGCCAGATCTGTTCGAACATGCAAGTCTGTTCTGTTCGGTCAGCAAGATCTGACCGAACATGTCAGATCTTGGGTGGGGGGCGAGGGGGAGGGAGGAGGAGAAAGAGAGATCGGAGGGGAGGCCGGAGAGGGAGGGGGTTGCCGAGGAGGGAGGCGGGGGCAAGGAAGGAGGTTCACTAGAGGGAATGGAAGGGAAGGGGGAGGGGGATGAGAAGAAGAAGAGGGTAATTTGGACTTTTTTTTTATTTTTGGAGTGCTTTTTATCACATTTGTGGGTGCCTTGATCACTTGCCTTCATAATTTTTTGAGGTGAAAATATTCGCTCCCGCGCTTGACACATGAGCGCACATTTTTACTTTAAAAAGAAAGTGAGTGAAGGGAATAAAATTATGCGAGTTATTTTTTTTCATAATCACGATTTGGCTTAGGTTATGAAACAAAATCCTGATATCCTGTAAAAATCTCCTAGCCTCCAAATATAAAAACTACCAAATATCTAGGTTTTATTGCTTTTTTCATATATTTCCATGAAATTTTAATGTTTTTGCTATTAATTTGATCTCTCTTTTTTGCAACAAATTTTCTGCGGTTTCGTTTATCTTGGTGATAATGCTTTAAGAATTTTATTTGGTTTCTTAGTAGTTGCTCATGTTACGATGTCTGGCTCAGATTTATCTGCGTTTTTGTGCAACCATCGAAAATGGCACTGAAAATTTTGTATTTTATATAATTCTAGAGCCTTCTCCTTGGATTAAAAACTTGCTACTATGAGATGATCGTTTGATGATGGTTTCTACCAAAATTTTCATGGGTATTTTCTCTTTTGTTAATTCTCATTGTTAAAAAGCCAACAAAATTGCATCTTTGCTATTAAAAGTTGCTCATTTGGTGATATTTTTCATCAATAATTTCCGGGTTTATTTTTTTCTTCTCCTCTTTTTCACTCACACTTGCTTACTCGGTGATCTTTTCGTGTCAAACCTCACACTTGGGGTTTAAGATCCATTTAAGATGATGGTCTCTCTCCTCTTTTCTTTAATTTATCACTCTAAGTTGTGCACTTTATGTTTCTTAGCTTGAATTCTTTCTTTTTCTTAGTTTCACACTTATTAATACGTGGAATCTTTGAAACAGTCAGAATTGTATTTTTTGATGTGATTGTCTTTGAATTCTGCCTTTTGGGCTGTTAGAAGAAAGGGAAACATGCTGCTTTCTTCTCCACTCATTTGGGAATCCGAAATTTAGAAGATTATATTTTTCTTTCTTCTCATGATGGGTTCTGATTCTTCCTGTTTGATTAAGGGTGGAAGTGAGGAATTGAGGAGGTGATAATAATTTCTTTTGAAACTTGGGAATTGGTTAGTAAGTTTTCCGGTGCTTGGATGTTGTTAAAAAGTATGATTTGAAAAATATTTTGTCTTTTCCGATGTTTGGATGGTAATATGAAATTGGAATTGAAAAAGTTGACCACAAAGTTGACCGTAAAATAATATTAAAATAAAAATTAATTATGAAAAAATAAGAAATAGACTGTAATTAGAATGCAAGTGAGATTTATATGATCAAAAAATTAACTGTTTTGTGCTACAACTTATTACAAATGAGATTTACATGATTACAAAATTAACCGTAACACTCTGGAAGTGAGTAAATGATTATGTAAAAGAGAACAGAGAAAAGAAAAAAAGATTTTCTTATTTTACTTTTCCGGTGTTTGGATGAATAGAAAAGTGAGCAATTATACTTCCTTATTTCTTTACTTCCGCGCACTTCCTTGCAACCATACAGCCCCTTTGACTCGTCTAATGGAAGTTTCTCGTTCCGCAATTTGGAACACAGGATGGCAGGTCTCTAGAAGAAGGAATTTGATTCTATTTGGATGGTTGGCAATTTTCCTTAAAAAAAAAAAAAAAAAAAAAAAAATGCTTGTGAACTATATTGGCTTGGATGGTTGTACTTGCAGGGAAGAAGCAAAAATGGCTGCCTCAGGACATAATTCTTCTCAGTCTCAGTTCATTACAACCCATATCAACCGCGGTGCAACAGTTGGTCCTGCTGAGCCTTTGATTGACAGTGTTGATGTTGAGCAGATCATTGTCCCAGAGGTATTATTTATTTCTCATGCTCTTTTCCTCTATTATCCATCTGCTTAGTTTCAGTAGATTTGGGAGCTGATAGATTCTTAAATAAGACACTAAACACTTTGGCTTATGGCTACTGAACTCTCTTCATTTTATTTTATTTCTTTTATTGTTGTTCTAAGGATTTGTTGTTTAGTGAAAGCTTATCTAAAGGAGGAAGAAAAGTTGCTCTTTTCAACTCGCTTATTCTTGCTTATCTTGAATTAAGAAGCTAATGACTAGAATTTGTCCATTGTGTCATCATATCTAGATAATTTGTACAAGATATACTGTTGTTAGGGTAAAGACTTTCTTGATGGTGATGAATAAGAACAGATCAGATCAGATCAAAAGAGAGGAATAAAATCGCAGATCAACCAAAAAGACCAGAAATAGGGATGTCAAGAGAGTCGTGTCGGGCCCACCCCGCCCGGCCAAATTGGAGCGGTCCGGCCCGTGACCCAGGTGACCCAGACTTGCGCCGGCCTTATTAAAAAATAAAAAACAAAAAAACTCTAAAAATTTTCTAACAAATTTAAAAATTTCTAAAAAACTCTTAAAAATTATAAAAAAAATACTAAGTGAAAAAATTGCCTTAAAAATTTACAATTGGTGAAATGAAAATATAAATGTTATATTAATAATCCAATAAATTAGATAATGGATACAAATATAATTGAAGTATAAATTAAAATTCTTTAAAATTTATCATTAATAATTAAAAAAGTACAAGTCTACATACATTTTATCATTCATAAATAAAAAAGTACAAGTCTTCATTCATCTTCTAGAGAGTCTTCTGGAGAATCTTCAATTAGATCGTCAACTGTTTTATTTTGTCTTCTCTTTTCCGCATCCAGCTAATTCTTTCCGCATACGATCATCTCGATCGCATCCGACGTCAGGTGATTCCTCATATCAAGTCAGCACTCGATCACCTGTACTAAAAGCAAACTCCGAAGCTACTGTAGATGTCAGGAGAGTTTGTAAACACGTGCCATAATAGAAAGCATAGAATAAGTTGATACATGTGTTTTCATGTCAAAATATTAAAATTATCAAATGTTGAGTTTGGATCGATCTCAGGAGTTACGACACGTTAGATATAATAACGAAGTTCATTTAAAGAGTCAAAAGTTTTAGATTTTTTTAGAAGCTGATAAAATACCTGAAAATAATGAACATCTACTAGTAGATGCTGAAGAAGTTTGAGATAAAGGAGATTGTTTATTTCTATAAGTAGTTTCATAAAATTCATACAACTTATTTATTGAAGGATCAATATCTACCCATATATTGGCAGAACTATCCTCATATTCCATTCTTTGATAAAAATTTTCAAGTAAAAATTTATATTTATTAAATTTAATCTTAGGATCTATAATAGCAGCAAAATAAAAAAATAAAAAGAAATTCTTTAAAGTATTTATTAATTTTTTTTCCATAAGAGCAATAATATCTCGAACAAAATTATTATTTCTGCATTGAGAAAATATTTATATTATTTCAGTTAACTCATAAAATACTTGACTTGTCGTTAGATAATAAATACAAGAAAATAATTTTGTTACTCATTCAAATCTTCACAAAAATTCACAAATCCATTCACAAATATCTCATTTCTCATCGAAAATAAAACAGTTAGGCAATTCTACATAAATGAACCTATTTATTGCCTGCTTGTAAGAAATCACTTTACTCAACATATTATATGTTGAGTTCCGAGTTCTCACATCTTGAGGTAATTTTTTAACAGGTAACCTTAAGGCCGAACAAATTTGTCTGAAAGTTTGCCTTCTTAGGCCGCTACTTTTTATAAATATAATAGTATCTTTTAATTTTTGAATATAATCATTAATTATTTTCAAATCATCTTGTACACATAAGTTAATAATATGACAAACGCAATGAATATGAAAAAAATTTCATTCAAAACGGGTTTTAAATATTTTTCAAAATCTCAATTGCCGCAGTATTTTCACTAGCATTATCAGAACAATAAAAATTTTGAAATTTATTTTATATTCTCTAGCGACATGTATTATAATTTTACTTATATTTAAGCATTATGAGGACGTGAAAACTTTTTAAAATCGATAATTTTTTTTTTAAAACCCAATAAAAATCAATAAAATGCGTAATAATAACAATATAATAGTAGTCACTAAGGGCTTCCCAACAATCAGAAGTAAGTGTAATTTTATGTGACAAAGATGATAAAATTGCAATTAATATTTGTTTCTGTTTTTCAACTACTCTAAACATTTATGATCTTATAGTGTTCCTATTGACAGGGTCATAATTGAGATTATGAGTGGTTCTAATATAATCTGTAAATGCATCATCTTCAGCCATAGTAAAAGGCTGTTTAGATCGAATAAGATATTTTGCTAAATTTAATTTATATGTTGCACAATTATAAGTAAAAATGTCTGTTGTGCCACCCAACGTGCTAATTTGGGTTTGTCGTGGTTGGTGTTTCGGGTGTTTACTCTTAATGTGTCAGCTTAGTGGGCCGGATCTCGCATTTTTGGGAAAGGTATATGAAATGTCTGGACACAACTTGCGTTGCATCCTTCTATCTCCATCAACAGTTACTTTATCAAAATATTTTCAAAATCTAGATTTTAGAGTTGTAGCGGTAGTTGATACCTATTAATAAGAATATAATGAGAAGTGGTAGGTATGCTGGAAGAAGCATTAAAATATGTGAATTGTTTTAATGAAATTTGTGGAGTGTCGGACAGTGGTAAATTTAGGACTTCCCACTATTCATTACTTAAACTAAATGTACCATGAAATGTAGAATCAGAAGCTTGACTAGGCCTAGCTGATAAAGAATTGACATCTATTTTATTTGTAGAGCTTGAGGACTTAAGAGTTGAGAGCTTGTAGAGAGAGCTTGTAGAGTTTGAGGACTAGAAAATTTGTAGAGCTTGTAAAGTTTGAGGACTAGAAAATTTGTAGAGCTTGTAGAGCTTGAGGACTTCAGAATTTTAGAATTTTTTTTGGAGATTTAAGAGATTTTGTTGTGATAAAATAGAGTGGGAAGATGAAGTATTTATAGAGGAGAAGAGTATTTTTTTACAATTTTTTGTAAAAAATGTCACCAATCCAACCATATATCCGTTGCGGGGGTATTTGCAAAAAAATTTTGCAAATACCTCCCAACGGCTATAATAGTCGTTGGGGCTCTTTGGACGGGTTATCTGCAAAAAAAATTTACACATAACCCCCACCCTTAACGACTATAATAGCGTTGGGTTTGGCTGCACCCAACGGCTATTATAGCTGTTGGGAAATCCAGGTTGGCCCGGGTGGGCCGTGCCAACACCTGAGCCCGGGCCGTGGGCCGCCTTTGGCGGACCCGGGTCTGGCCCAGGGCTTAGCTGGACCTAGGCCGGGTCAAGCCCGGGTCCTACATGGGCCAGGCGTGCTCGGGCTTTCCCAGGTCTTGCCTGTGCGGGTTGCCGGGCCGGGCTGGCCCACTTGACACACTTAACCAGAAATTACGTGAAAACCCAAAACAGAGAAAAACTATGGAGTCGCTCGCAAATTCACTTTTATCGAGAGATTATAGGGAGATTAATAAAAAGACCTCACAACCACTCTTTACAATAGCTCTAGATTTTGTAAGATCACCTAGAGGGGGGGTGAATAGGTGATGGCTAATCTAATGGTCACTTATGAACAAATAATGCGGAATTAAAACTAAGTTGACCAATTTAAACTTCTTTTAATTGAACACTTATGTATAACACAAGAGTGTTGCCGAATTCCCCTTGCGAGGCTCTGGACAAACTCCTCTAGATTCCCCTTGAATGGGTTGAGGTGCCGCGTTGGCTCTCTTGGTTGAATACTAGTGTTAAAAACAATCCCAAACAAGTATAGCAATTATGAGCACAAAGGTATATCATGCATATAAGAGATAAAGACTATAAAGTAATGCAAGATATAAGTGAGACAAAAAGAGTAAGAGAGCAAGAGTGAGCAATCGCAAACACAAAGAGTTTGTTTCGAGGTTCGAGCACACTTGCTCTACATCCCCGCCTTCGACACACGAAGGATTTCCACTATGCACGATCCAACCGGATCTCTCCTTGGTGCCGCAACACCTACAAGCCCTCGGACTCTCAAAGTCCCTTACACACCATAAGCCCACCGGCTCGTCGAGGCCGCACCTCGTACAACAAGTCCGCACCCGAACTCAAAACACCGCGAGCACACTTGCCCGCTTCCTCAAATACAAAGAAAGATCTTGGTGATCTAAACACTTGATCACCTAACAAAACTCTCACTACAACACTCCTATAGGATAGATATAACTATGGATGCTCAAGTGTAGTGTGAGAACTCAAGGAAAGAACTTTGATGGAAAACTCAAGAAATCACAATAAACACTCTCTTGATAAAATCCCTTTTGATAGGAAATATTGGCACTCTATTTTGTGGAGAAAACTCTGCTAAAAGAATGGAAATAACTGGACAAAAGCTCTCCTGAAATCTTAGCTTCAAACAATGACAAAACCCTTTTTATAGAGGCCAGAAAAATCTGACCGTTGGGCTCTGTCAGAGCTGCCGGTCGACCGGTCCAGTCGACCGCCAACGGTCAAGAATCCGACCGTTGGAGCCTCCGGTCGACCGCGCACCTGGAGCAGAGAATTACTTCTCTGTCGGTCGACCGGTGCGGTCGACCAGAATTTCCAGAGAGCAGACTCTCTGAAGCGGTCGACCGGCACGGTCGACCGTTCTCCAGTGCACACAGGCGTGCACGTCTGTGCACGTCCGGTCGACCGACCCGGTCGACCGGCCACTGTCAGTTCTGAAAAATCAGAATTGCCAGAACCAGAAAATTTGGGATTTAAAGATTGGTCTTTTTGGCTTAATAAAAAATCCCATAAATACTTAGAAATTCTACAAAAAATAGTTTTATAATATAGAAACATGCTTGCACAAAATCAAGGCATGTTATTAAAGATTTGACTATTTTTGTAACTTGAAAATATTGGCTCATAATAAAAACTGTTTTTCTAAAATAACATGTTTTTCAAATTTTCATCAAATACAAAAACAAGATATACTGTAAAGCATAGTGTGTATGGATATGATCCACTACACAATCAAGATGAAATATCTAGTTTTTGACATAAAGCACTAAACTTGGTTTTGAAATATCAACATGTTTTTTCCAAATTTTCATCAAATACAAAAACAAGATATACTTTAAAGCATAGTGTGTATGGATATGATCCACTACACAATCAAGATGAAATATCTAGTTTTTGACATAAAGCACTAAACTTGGTTTTGAAAGATATGTATATAGGTAACATCAAAAACCAAGACATGTATTTTGTCCAATGAAAAATCTTTTTCTCAAATAAAAATTCTTTTCTAAACATGAAAATCTTTTTATGAAAGCAATTCTATCAAGAGTGTGTGCGTAAGATATACTTGAGCAATCCACCAATCTATTCTATCCTTTACATTTTTATCTAAAACAAATAAAAATCTTATACCTAGACACAAGTCTTCATCCTCTTGAAGTCTTCCCTTGAAGTCTTCTCATCTTCTTGACTTGGTCCAAGCTTGATCCAAAAGCTCCTTGGATCACACCGTGCTAGCTCCAAATCTTGACATTTAATCCTTTGTTGAGCTTTGCACCTACTAAGATCTTGATAAAGAATCTGTCACTAATTAAACAAGATCATTAGCAAATATAACTACATGAGTTGATCATCATCAAAACTAGAGTGATAGGCCTTTGGGCCAACAATCTCCCCCTTTTTGATGATGACAAAACTCATGAAGTTATATATGCATGGATTAAAGTAAAGCTTCAAAGAAGCTCCCCCTTAACTCATGCATCACTAGAAATAAATAGATATGACATTAAAGCACATAAATATGTATGCAAATGAATGCACAAATCTTTTTCTCAAGCTTTTATCTTATTATATTATTGATATGCATGAGTAAAAGCACAAGTATAAAAACTCAAAATCTCAAAATCTTTCTCCCCCTTAAGTAAGGAACAAATACTTCTCCCCCTTAAGGAAATCATGCATATAACTGAAATACTTCTCCCCCTTTTTGTCAATCATCAACAAAGGGTTCAAAGTTCAAATCATCAAACAAATTTTCTCCCCCTTTTTTTCAAAAATAAGGAAATCAAGGAGGGTAAAATCAAATCAATCAATAAGATTTATATGCGATATACATTCATGAAGAGGAAGACGCTAAGTTAACTTCCCTACACATATGCATTACATGAAGAAGGGATGACAAGCCCTAACTCACATAACACATATTATGTAATGCATAAGAGGAGATGTGAAGCTCCCCCTACACACGTATATCATATAAAGAAGTGTTGTCAAGCTCCTCAATTTATAATATACTCAACATGAATCCATATGTAAGAGAGATGTTAAGCTCTCCGTGCATATAGGAAATACAAATCAAAAATTTTGAATATTTCTTTAACTAGACAAAATTTTGAACTTTTCTTATGAAAACAAAATTTTGAAATATCTTAAAATACACAACTTTCTTTTAAGGTACCAATGTAGAACAATCAAATTTTGAATTTTGATACCAATTTTGAAATACAATGCATAAGCTTTAAAATAAATAAGATTTGAAGTAAGCTTAGCATTAACAACTATTGTGCTTTAAAATATAAATCCATTTTAATACAAGCACACAACAATCATATATATGTATGAAAAGAGTATACCAATTTAAGTAGATACATACATATATGAAAGAACAACATATGAGTATACACAATAAGAGGTCATATTGATACCAATTAAAAATATCCAATGATACCAATTGAAAATTAAGCTTAAGTGTATATATCATAAAATCTACCACATGAAGAATTCGAACTAGTTAAATGAAGGTGTTTAACAACTAGTACGGAATCCTTCAATCAAGGAATAAGTCAAAAGTTTTTCATGAAATATCAATGAAACACAAGGCACTAAAAAGCACTCTATCCATAAAGTCCATATCAAAAAGAAGTGAGTGTGCTAGTGTTATGTGGAACATGGTATCATGAAAAATAGCAATAAAACTCAATATTCCTTAAAATTTTGAAATCATGAAATCCATCACAAAAATTTTATTGAAAAATTACAAAATTTTTATTAAAAACAAAAATTTATATTTCAAGATATATGTATGTTTTGACAAGACATTAAGTATACATACATATCCTTAAAACACATTTGAGTCTATATATAGATTTGTATGAAAGGCAAATGACTCAAGAGGTATCCATGTATATTTTAATATTTTGGCAAGACAAACATATACATGAAATGAAAGCACATGATCATAGCATAAATCCAAAATGGGAATACAAGTTTAAAATGTAATAATCATCAAAACTTAGGCTATACTAACACACCTAATGGGCACAAATAAGCATTCAAACCCAATCATATATAGATTTATTTGTGATCCATAATGTGTATAAGTATAAATCCAAGTGTTGACAAATGCTAACATTTAAACTAATATTCAAATCATGAAGCATCAAATAAATTTTGAAAATACAAAAGAATTTATCCATATGATTAAAAATAGGATCATGTGAATCAATTTGAAGAATAGATAACTAGTTTAAATGGATTTTTGACAAACTAGTTAAAGATCCTTCAAAAATACAAAGTCAAATGTTTTCCATGAATAATACTAAATATATGCAAGTTTAAGCACTCATAGTCCATAAAGCTCAAAAATTATCTTTTATCATAAAAGATGAGTGTTCAAAGGTTATGTAAATGGTATTTTCATGAAAATAGAAAGTGAAGCATGAATCTCATGAAAATCTTATTTTTCATCTTAAAACAAATCATATATTTTTCATAAAGCATTGCTAAATACATAAAGATTTAATCACTCATGGTCTATAAAGCTCAAAATATTTTGTATCATAAAGATGAGTGTTCAAAAAATCATGTAAATAGCATTTTTATAAAAATAGTCATTCAAGCTCAAAAAGATCATAAATCACATTTTGTTGTACAAATCAAAAACATGAAAAATCATTTTTTTTATTATTATTTATTTAAAATACTAATCTTCATGGTGTATGTATGATTTATCCAATTCTAACAATATGCATACATATCCCAAATATGAAAAGAGTCCAATATATATTGCATGAAGCCAAAAGACTCACGGGTATACATGTATATTTATTAGATTTGAATAAAGAATACATATACATGAAGTACAGCATACAAATAAGGCAAAAACATGTATAAAAGAGAATCATCAAAACTAGCCTATACATATACATATAGTGGGTACAAATGAGCATGAAGTTCAATCATATATGAATCAATTGTAATTTACTATTTGTACATGTATAAATACAAGTTTGACAAATTCTACATCTAAGTATGTAAATACCACATGAAGCACCCAAAAAAAAATATGAACATGCTACATGTAATTAAAAGCATGTGCATAAATGAAATAGGAGTTTAGAAATCGTTACCAACTCCAAAGCTCCTAGCATGGTGGTTGACCCACCAAAATTTTCTTGATAGCAATGCATCCAAAAGTTTGTCCATCATGTTCATTGCATCCGCTATCAAGGCACCAATCCTCTCACGTTTTGTGAGAGCCCTCACCTACATCAAAATCAAAGGGTGGGGGTTTTGGTACCCATACTTTCTTGGGTCCTTTGGGGTTAGCTTTATTGTAAGGATCCCAAAATCTTTTATACTTAGCAAAATATAAATGAGGTTTCTTATCAAAACAAAATTTTGCTAAATGGCCTTTGCGGCCACAATGTGTACATACGTACACCTTAGTATGCTTATGTGTAGGAGTGTGATCATGTTGTGCAACATAAGCATGATGATGAGAGTGATGTGCATGAACATGAGGAGTTTGTTTCTTTGAAAACATTGACTCCAACTTAGTATGATTAAATGCACAAGAGTTCAAAGTTGAACTCAAATTATCCATTTTATTTTCAAAACATTTATCTCATTTGTGGTGGCATGTAAAGCATGATGAGATATATGATCATTTTTCTTTTCTTTTGTGAAACAAAATCTATTTCTTTTTCAACAAATTTTCTTTTCAAAGTGATATTTTCTTGAAAAACATCTTCCTTTGTTTTTTCACCAAATCAATCTTATTTTTCAAAATAGTGTTCCCTTCACATAAATCATTCAATTTAGACATTAAGGAAATATTCTCATTTTTCAAATCTTCATTTTCTTTTTCTAAACATGCAAGTTTATTTCTAAAAGAATCATTTTCTACATGCATGCAATCAAATTTCTTTTTCCAACTTTTATTATCTTTTTCTAAGCATGCAATGTTATCTCTAAATGAGTCATGTTCTTTATGCATGCAAGCAATGTTCTTTTTCAAATTTTTATTTTCTTTTCTAATCATGTCATATTTTTCAAGCAAAAGATGACAAAAAGTAGATAGCTCATCATATGACATGTCCTCATCATCGGACTCGGAATTTACCTCAAGGGGGTTATCCCCTTGGACCATATAGCATACGTTGGGGATGTCGCTTCCAACGTCCGAGTCACTCCCCGCATAGTATAGATCTTTTTCGCCGAGGGAGGTGATGATGTTCCATACTACAAAAGCCGATTCAACATTAGAAACCCTAGATAAATAATCATCATTTAGGGTTGACTTGATAGCATGAAGGGCTTTTGCATTAGCCTCAAAGTACTTGCTATTATTAAAATATGAATCATTAGTAGTAGCAAGATATACATGAATGCCTAAGGTCTTGAGGTACAATGACATCTTAACCTTCCAAATGTTGATGTTAAGGATGTCAAAGGTGGGTGGTGACATGAACTCCATGGTGTGTGTACAAAATATTGTGATTAGCCTAAAAATGAGGATCTTTAACTCTAGGTTGTTAGACCTAATATCAAGAGCACTTGGCTCTGATACCAATTGTAAGATCACCTAGAGGGGGGGTGAATAGGTGATGGCTAATCTAATGGTCACTTATGAACAAATAATGCGGAATTAAAACTAAGTTGACCAAATTAAACTTCTTTTAATTGAACACTTATGTATAACACAAGAGTGTTGCCGAATTCCCCTTGCGAGGCTCTGGACAAACTCCTCTAGATTCCCCTTGAATGGGTTGAGGTGCCGCGTTGGCTCTCTTGGTTGAATACTAGTGTTAATAACAATCCCAAGCAAGTATAGCAATTATGAGCACAAAGGTATATCATGCATATAAGAGATAAAGACTATAAAGTAATGCAAGATATAAGTGAGACAAAAAGAGTAAGAGAGCAAGAGTGAGCAATCGCAAACACAAAGGGTTTGTTTCGAGGTTCGAGCACACTTGCTCTACATCCCCGCCTTCGACACACGAAGGATTTCCACTATGCACGATCCAACCGGATCTCTCCTTGGTGCCGCAACACCTACAAGCCCTCGGACTCCCAAAGTCCCTTACACACCACAAGCCCACCGGCTCGTCGAGGCCGCACCTCGTACAACAAGTCCGCACCCGAACTCAAAACACCGCGAGCACACTTGCCCGCTTCCTCAAATACAAAGAAAGATCTTGGTGATCTAAACACTTGATCACCTAACAAAACTCTCACTACAACACTCCTATAGGATAGATATAACTATGGATGCTCAAGTGTAGTGTGAGAACTCAAGGAAAGAACTTTGATGGAAAACTCAAGAAATCACAATAAACACTCTCTTGATAAAATCCCTTTTGATAGGAAATATTGGCACTCTATTTTGTGGAGAAAACTCTGCTAAAAGAATGGAAATAACTGGACAAAAGCTCTCCTGAAATCTTAGCTTCAAACAATGACAAAACCCCCTTTTATAGAGGCCAGAAAAATCTGACCGTTGGGCTCTGTCAGAGCTGCCGGTCGACCGGTCCGGTCGACCGCCAACGGTCAAGAATCCGACCGTTGGAGCCTCCGGTCGACCGGCCCGGTCGACCGCGCACCTGGAGCAGAGAATTACTTCTCTGTCGGTCGACCGGTGCGGTCGACCGGAATTTCCAGAGAGCAGACTCTCTGAAGCGGTCGACCGGCACGGTCGACCGTTCTCCAGTGCACACAGGCGTGCACGTCTGTGCACGTCCGGTCGACCGACCCGGTCGACCGGCCACTGTCAGTTCTGAAAAATCAGAACTGCCAGAACCAGAAAATTTGGGATTTAAAGATTGGTCTTTTTGGCTTAATAAAAAATCCCATAAATACTTAGAAATTCTACAAAAAATAGTTTTATAATATAGAAACATGCTTGCACAAAATCAAGGCATGTTATTAAAGATTTGACTATTTTTGTAACTTGAAAATATTGGCTCATAATAAAAACTGTTTTTCTAAAACAACATGTTTTTCAAATTTTCATCAAATACAAAACAAGATATACTGTAAAGCATAGTGTGTATGGATATGATCCACTACACAATCAAGATGAAATATCTAGTTTTTGACATAAAGCACTAAACTTGGTTTTGAAATATCAACATGTTTTTTCAAATTTTCATCAAATACAAAAACAAGATATACTTTAAAGCATAGTGTGTATGGATATGATCCACTACACAATCAAGATGAAATATCTAGTTTTTGACATAAAGCACTAAACTTGGTTTTAAAAGATATGTATATAGGTAACATCAAAAACCAAGACATGTATTTTGTCCAATGAAAAATCTTTTTCTCAAATAAAAATTCTTTTCTAAACATGAAAATCTTTTTATGAAAGCAATTCTATCAAGAGTGTGTGCGTAAGATATACTTGAGCAATCCACCAATCTATTCTATCCTTTACATTTTTATCTAAAACAAATAAAAATCTTATACCTAGACACAAGTCTTCATCCTCTTGAAGTCTTCCCTTGAAGTCTTCTCATCTTCTTGACTTGGTCCAAGCTTGATCCAAAAGCTCCTTGGATCACACCGTGCTAGCTCCAAATCTTGACATTTAATCCTTTGTTGAGCTTTGCACCTACTAAGATCTTGATAAAGAATCTGTCACTAATTAAACAAGATCATTAGCAAATATAACTACATGAGTTGATCATCATCAAAACTAGAGTGATAGGCCTTTGGGCCAACAGATTTTTCACCATCAACCCTAGTTACGCTACATCTCCTTTTATAGAGAAAACTAGGATTACAAATTGTAACATTCCTAAACCACCCTGACACGTTACTTGAGTTTCCTGTATCGCGAAGCTTTCAGGATGGACCGTATTCGCTGCGCCTCGAGGATGTTCCTCTGTTCTGTAGCTCGGAGTGCTCTTCTCGAGACTTCGAGTGATCCCCTGTATACTTGAACATGCCTCCATCTGAAACTCCAAGCTCGCTCACACTTGCCTGTAGTACGTCTTTACTCGAGGAGTCTTCGAGATAGTCCAGTCCTCGGTAGACTTTTCCCGAGGCCCCCCAAGTCACCCAGGATGGACTTCCTGACTTTCTAACTCCCAATGCGACTGGACTTCACAGTTCTTTCTCTGTAATACTTTTTCGAGGGCGATTCTCCGTCAAGATCGAGAATCAGGCTTCACAACTTCAATAATCTCCCACTTGTAGATTGATAGTCGACGCAGCAACAACATCCCATCTCTCGTTCTGCTCTCGTTTTCAACTAATAGTAACTCCAAGCGATTCAAACTCGGATCCTCAGGTTTGAAAACCCACAATTGAACAACTTTTCAGCTTCTCCACCATAACCACCTTGGTTAACATATCTGCTGGATTCTGACTCGTGTGTATCTTCAGCAGTGAAAACATACTATCCTTCAACAACTTGCGGATGAAGTGGTATCGCACATCAATGTGCTTGGTTATGTCATGATAGACCGGATTATTTGCAAAGTCAATCACGATCTGGCTGTTACTATGCAGTAATGGAGCCTCCTACTCCTTCTTGAGCTTCTTCAAAAAATTCTTCAGCCATATCAGTTTCTTGCAAGTTTCTGTCGATGCGACATACTCGGCCTCCGTCGTTGACAAGGCAACTATCTTCTGCAGCGTCAACACCCAGCTCACAGCTTCACTTCCCAAAGTGATGACATAACTAGTTGTACTCCTCCGACTGTCTATATCACCCGCAAAGTCGGAGTCAACATATCTCAACAGTTGAATGTCCATGCCATCATAGCATAATGCCATATTTGAATTCCCCTTCAGATATCTCAAGATGCACTTCGTAGCTCTCCATTGCTCCTTTCCAGGGTTGCTTATGTATTTGCTGACAACTCCCACTGCTTGAGCAATATTTGGTCTTGTGCAAATCATAACATACATCAGACAGTCTACAACTGATGCATATGACACCTTTAATATGAGAGCCTTCTCATCTTCTATCGTCAGAGTCTGTGCCTCCGAGAACTTGAACTGACCTCCGAGTAGAACGTTCACAGGTTAGCATTTGTTATGTTAAACCTCTTCAGCATTTTCTTCACGTACTCGGCCCGTGATACTTTTAACAACCTCTTTTCTCTCTTTGCTGATTCTCATTCCAAGAATTTTTTTTCGTAGGACCCAGGTTCATTGAGAATTCTTCCACCAACCTGGCTTTGAGATCCACAATCTCCTTTATGCTGGACCCAGCAACAAGTATATCATCTATGTACAATAATAGCATGATATAGGAATTCTCGAACCACTTGGAATAGTAATAATAATCAGCTTCTAGCATTGTAAAACCGTTGCTTACCATGATTTTATCAAACTTCAGATATCACTGTCTTGGAGCCTATTTCAAACCATAAAGACTCTTCTTTAGATTGCAATCCAACTGTTCCTTCCTGAGCATGATATACCTATATGACTGCAACACATAAATGTCCTCCAAATCGCCATAGAGGAATACAGTCTTCACATCTAGTTGTTCCAGATGTAAGTCCTCCGCTACCATAATACTGAGCACAGATCTAATGGTAGTAAGTTTCACAATATGAGAGAAAATCTTGTTGAAGTCAATATCTTCTCGTTGTACCTCCTAGTGCCATCATTCTCCTCCTTCAGCCGGTAGACCCACTTGTTATGCAGGGTATGCTTGCTTTTTGGCAGTTCAACCAAATCCTACGTTTGGTTCTCCATGAGAGATGCTATCTCATCATCTATAGCAAGCTCCCACCCAGTCTTGGCTTCCTCTTGTAAAGCCTCTCCATAATACTCGGGCTCACCACTGTCAGTGTCAGTCAATAACAAATAGTTTAATGCAGGAGATATATTTCTGGAGCCTTCGTCTGCCTGGTTGAGCTAGTTTGGGGGGTCGGAGGCGCTACTCGGAATTCCACATTCCTCTTAAGAACGTTTCGTGCCTTGTCCACGAGAGCATCTTCAAGTTCGACGAACTTCGAGTCTGCAGCACCCTGCTGCTCGGGAGTGCTCCGAGGTACCACTCTTAAATCACTCTCCAAAGTGCTCCTCTCCGTCTGCAAGTCTTTGTACGTCTTCTGCTCGTTGCAAATCACATCCTTATGCCTAAGGATCTTGCGGTTCTCGGGATCCCAAAACCGATAGCCGTTCTCATCAGTTCCGTATCCAATGAAGATGCATCTCCTAGACTTTGGGTCCAACTTGCTCCTGTGACTTAGTTCAATATAGACATAAGAGATACAACAAAATGTATGCAGGTGATTTTGGTTTACCTCTTTGTCGGTTCATGTCTCCTCGCGAATCCCACAGTACAGGGGCATCGAGGGTCCTCTGTTGATTAGATACACTGTCGTGTTGACTGTATCTACCCAGAACTGCTTAGGCAAACCAGCGTGTATCTGCATGCTCCGGGCACGCTCCAGAATAGTTCAGTTTATGCGCTCCGCTACTCCGTTTTGATGAGGGTTTTCAGGAACCATCTTCACTCTTCAGAAATATTAAATTGCGCAGAACTTTTCGAATCTGCCTTCACAGTATTTTCCCCCGTTGTCGGACTTCAAGCACTTAAGCTTCCGACCTGATTCATTTTCAACTTCGGTCAGCCATTTCTTTAACACCTCGAACACATTTGACTTGTGTTTTAAGAAATACACCATATCTTCCTACTAAAATCATCGATGAAGGTCACAAAATACAATGAGCCTCCGGGAGAGGGAACTGAAGCCTTATCCCAAACATCAGTATGCACTAACTCTAACTTCTCTACTTTCAGAGTCTTCTCACCATTGAGAAAATGACTCGCTTCTGCTTCCCGCAGACGCGGTCTTCACGGAAGTCTAGTTCATACGACTTCAACCCTGACAACTTATCCTTGAAGAGCATAACCTTCATTCTCTTCTCGCTCATATACCCAAGTCTCTGATGCCACACCCTGGCATCTGCCTCCGATGAAGCAATTGAAATTAATGTCCCAGAACCTAACGTCATGTAGAGGGTACCTTCTTTCTTCCCGTGGGCCATCACCATGCATCTTTGGTGATCTTGCATGCATCACCATCGAAGGTGGTCTTCATCCCTTCGTCTGCAAGCTGTCTGACGGAGGTTAGGTTTACCTTCAGCTTCGATATATGTCTGAATTTCTTAACTTCAGTGTTGAGCCATTAGAGAGGCTAACTACCGCATCGCCTTTTATGACAATGTCACAAGGTTCATCATCTCCTAAGAACACCTTCCCAAGTCTACCTTTCACATAGTTTTTAAAGATATCTTGTCGGGAAGTGGCGTGAAAAGAGGCGCCAGAGTCAATGACCCATGACTCGCTAGACTTAGCCAAGGAGATAATCAAGGCATCGGATCCATCACTCTCCGTGATATACACAGAATCCTTCTCCTTGCCTTTGCCTTCTTCATTCTTCATCTGCTTGCAGTCCTTCTGAATGTGCCCCATCTCACCATATCGCCAACATCCTGCACCCCCTCGACTTGGATTTACCTTTTCCTGATTTGAATTTCGATCTCTCATTCTTTTTCTTATCTCTATTCCTAAACCTCCCTCTCCGATCGACACTCAGGGCACTCCCTGATGTCTCAGCCGACCTCGAAGTCTTCTTGCGTACCTCTTCGCTAAAAAGTACACCTATTACATCATTAAACTTCAAGGTTCCTATCTCAAAAGAATTGCTCACCGCCATCACGAGACCATCCTAGGCCTCTGGCAAACTGGATAACAGAACCATCGCTCTGATTTCATCTTCGATATTGATCTCAACTGATTCCAACTGGCTCGTTAGCGTGTTGAATTCGTTGAGATGCCCAGCACCGCTTTCGCTGTTAGCCATCTTTAGGTTGAACAACTTCTTCATCCAGAATACCTTGTTTGACGCCGAGGGTTTCTCGTACATCTTTGATAGCGCCGCCATCAAGTATTTGGCCGTTTTTTCCCTGGAGACATTGAAAGCAACCATCAATGCCTGGGACAATTAGATCACCCCAAGGACTTTTTGATTTAGAATCTCCTACTCACCATCACACATCTCCTTTGGCTTGTGGGTCTTTCCGTCAAGAAGAAGATAGAGATCTTTCTGGTACAGGTAGTTTTCGATCTGCATCTTTCAGAACCCAAAGTTCACGCTGTTGAATCTTTCAACTCTAATCTTTCCTTCATCAACCATCTCGAACCAAAGCCCCGATAACAGTTGTTAGGGTAAGGACTTCCTTGATGGCGATGAACAAGAGCAAATCAGATCAAAAGAGAGAAATTAGATCACAGATCAATCAAAAAGACAACACATAAAGAACACCAGAAATTACGTGAAAAACTCAAACAGAGAAAACTACGGAGTCGCTCACAAATCCACTATTATCGACAAATTATAGGGAGATTAGTAAAAAGACCTCACAATCGCTCTTTACAGTAGTTATAGGGTTTTCACCAGCAACCTTAGTTATGACACATCTCCGTTTATAGAGAAAACTAGGATTACAAATTGTGATATTCCTAAACTGTACTTGACACGTGGCTTGAGTTTCCTGTATCGCGAAGCTTCCAGGCTGGACCACATTCACTGTACCTCACTGCGCTTCGGGGATGTTCCTTTGTTCTGTCATTCGGAGTGCTCCTCTCGAGCACTTGAACATGTCTTCATCTGAAACTCCAAGCTCGGCACACTCTCCTGTAGTACGCTTTTACTCGGGGAGTTAGGAGGTAGTCCAGTCCTCGGGAGACTTTTCTCGAGGCCTCGCTCGAGTCACCCAGGACGGACTTTCTGACTTTTTAACTCCCACTGTGACTGGGCCTCGCAGTTCTTTCTACGTAATATTTCTCTGAGGGCGATTCTTCGTCAAGGTCGGCACAATCAGGCTCCACAACCTCAACAATACTGGAGTCTGTTATGATCTTTGACAGGCAGTTTCTTCTTAAAATGTACAACTAGATGAACTCGTCTCTCAGTTTGTAGCTAGATGTATGTGTTTCCCTTCTATCGTCTCTCAGTTTGTAGCTAGATGTATGTGTTTCCCTTCTAATGCCACTCCATATTAGATATAACTTTTTTAGGTTGGTATTCTTCTTTATAGCTACCGGTTATAACTCTGCATTACTTCTCACCTTGTTGTCATTATCCATATCGAGTTTGTTTGGAACCTAAATATTTAAATCTTAAACAACATCTAATAAATCCTACATGCATTTAGGTATGGGACTATGTTTTCGGACGACCACCTTTATTCTTGTAAATGAAAGCTATTTTTGTAACTGAAAGCTCATCAAAAGAAGTTTCAAAGTCTCTAGGACGAGCCAGGACAAGGAACCCCTAATTTTATTTTATTTTATGGATGAAAAGTATTTATAACTCTACTAAATTCCAAAGTATTGAAATTGATACAGAGAGAAGATAGGAGGAGGGATGGGGTAATATAGAAGATACTATAGGGCCCGTTTGGTTAAGGGTGGAAGTGAGAAAGTGAGGAATTGAGGAAGTGGTAATAATTCTCTTTGGAACTTGGGAATTGGTTAATAAGTTTTCCGGTGTTTGGATGTTGTTGAGAAGTGTGGTTTGGAAAATGTTTTGTCTTTTCCGGTGTTTGAATGGTAATATGAAAGTGAAAGTGGAAAAGTTGACCACAAAGTTGACCGTAAAATGATATTAAAATAAAAATTAATTAAGAAAAATAAAAATGGACTGTGATTAGAATGCAAGTGAGATTTACATGAGCAAAAAATTAACTGTCTTGTACTGCAACTTATTACAAATGAGATTTACATGACCACAAAATTAACTGTAGCACTCTGGAAGTGAGGAAATGATTGTGTAAAAGAGAAAAGAGAAAAGGAAAAGGGGTTTTCTTATTTTCCTTTTCCGGTGTTTGGATAGATAGGGAAGTGAGCAATTATACTTCCTTATTTCCTTACTTCCGCCCACTTCCTTGCAATATGAGAAGGTCAAAGGAGGGGTAGAGTAGCGAGCCTCCTATGGAAGTGAACGGAACACACTTGCAGTCAGATCACACAGTAGCCAGTGAGGTTCACGAACAATCTAGTTTTTATTTATTTTTATTTTTATTTTTTGATATCTTTATTGTGTGTTAAAAGATGCTAGTGAAGATATAAGGCACATTTGCCTCTTTGCGCCTAGCTTCTTATCACCGCTTAAAGCAATGTTTAAGTATTTTTAGCTTTTCTTTTAAAATCAATAAATAAACATATCAAATAATTAAAAATCAGAAAAATTAGGAACAATATAGAAAAGGGGAATGGCAATAACACTGTTAACGACGACAATAGTAAAAGAAGCAGAAGTAGAAGAAGCAACAATGAAAACATGTACTAACAACAGCAGAAGCAGCACGTTGTTGCGGCGACAACCAACATTGACAACGATTACAAAAGAAAACTTTTGGAAGAATTACAAAAAAACTAACATTTGATCAGAAACTGGACCAAAAAATATTACCAAGGAGATTGAGTTGTCAGCATAGCTGGGGGGCGGTTGACATGAGTATGGTGGGTTGTCATAGTCTTGGGTTATCATTTGTTGGAATATGAAGAATATATATGTGAATCTTTGAATTGAATTACGGCGAGATCCGTTGATCGAATCAATTGGATGATGGTTGGAGTGTGTTCTCCTTCCATTGGGGATGAACGTGGTACATTCACATGTTCAATTCCGACTTCGAATGAATGAGATATTCAAGTTTAAAGAATGCCTAATTCAAAGCCAAAATGGGACTAAAGGTAGCTAAAGGTATTTAGTCCCACATTGGCCATGGGATGGAAGTTCGTAGTGTTTAAATAGAGAAAATTGAGAACAAAGGGCGTGCCCTTTGGGTACTTGGAGTTTTCGCGCGCGATTGGGAGGAAATCATGCCCGCTCATTCGCGCGCGCCGACGCCGGTGCCGGGCCGGGCTCGGGTTCCCTACCCGGCCTGGTTCTTTTTGAATCAAGTCTCACGGGTATGGGTTACGCGAAGCATACCCGCTCCACTATCCGGAACCGACCCGCCCTGCTATCCGGATCCGAACCGCTCCAGTTGGACAGCCAACTGTTGGGTCGAACCATCCGAACCGCTCTAGTCGCGACTGTTGGGTCGAACCGTTGCAACGGTTCAGACCGAACCGTTGCAACCTTTCGTTGGGTTCGGACCCGTTGGCCCTCCCGGAGCGCTATAAATAGCGCTCCGAATTCTCAATTAAACACAACACCAACACAAAAACGAAAACTCTCTCTCTCTCTCTCTGCGTTCTGAACTGGGAAGTGAAGTTCTGCGTTCTGAACTGGGAAGTGAAGTTCTGAAGTAACTTCCAACGAGAAGTGGGAGATTCAGTTTCCGAAAGGCTCAGAAAATTCAACAGATTCTTTAATAGAATTGTTGTCTGAATCTAGGACTTCTGAAGAAGAATATTCTTCAACCTTCCTTCTTCCTCTACAGTGGGTGCTCCTCCAAAGTAAAGGCAAATATTCTCCCGAAATTTGTCTTTTGGGTCGAACCGTTGCAACGGTTCAGACCGAACCGTTGCAACCTTTCGTTGGGTTTGGACCCGTTGGCCCCTCCCGGAGCCCTATAAATAGCGCTCCGAATTCTCAATTAAACACAACACCAACACATAAACGAAAACTTTCTCTCTCTCTCTCTCTCTCTGCTCTCTCTATCTGCGTTCTGAACTGGGAAGTGAAGTTCTGCGTTCTGAACTGGGAAGTGAAGTTCTGAAGTAACTTCCAACGAGAAGTGGGAGATTCAGTTTTCGAAAGGCTCAGAAAATTCAACAGATTCTTTAATAGAATTGTTGTCTGAATCTAGGACTTCTGAAGAAGAATATTCTTCAACCTTCCTTCTTCCTCTACAGTGGGTGCTCCTCCAAAGTAAAGGCAAATATTCTCCCGAAATTTGTCTTTGTCCCGCTGCTTCAACAATCCTGTGAAGGTACTGATTAACTACGGTTCGACCGTACGGTGATTTGGTAGTGCTATCCAAATACCGTGAAGGAGTGTTGTATCTTGGGAGACCAGCGTCCAGTAACCCGTTAGCACTGGTGCGGGGGACGTAATTGTCTTAAGGAGATTCGCTTTAAGCGTACCTCACTTCAAGTACTGTATAAGTAAATTAATTTCTTTATACAGGGGATATACTGATATTCAGTATATTGAGACTGATTTATATCAGTCTAATTGGTGTTTAACCAAGGAAGGAAATTGAAAGGTGGTTCTTAAATTAAGGAACGTTCTATTGAACGGAAAACCTCCCACCTGATATTTGCCGACCTGGCCAATTAGATTGTTGATATTTCAGTGATCTTGATTAGTTGTCAGATTGAATCCAGCAATCAACAATCTTAAGATAATTAAGTATTGAAGTTTCTTACTTCTATTCTGCTTGAACTTGCAGAAAATGTCTGAGACTAATCAAGATAGCTCAAGTAAGACACCAAACATGCAGCTACAAGCTTTGATGCCAACTCCACTTCCTAACCCGAAGCCGGAGAAGCCAGGAAAATTTGACGGCACAGAATTCAAGAGGTGGCAACAGAAGATGCTCTTCTACTTGACCACTCTTCATCTGGCCAGATTCCTGCAAGAAGATCCACCAGAGCCCGCAACTGATGCATGGACTCAATGTGACTTTCTTTGCCGAAATTATATTTAAAATGGACTGGATGACTCTCTTTACAATTTCTACGGTCCCATCACAACGGCAAAGAAGTTATGGGTCAGTCTTGACAAGAAGTACAAGACTGAGGATGCTGGTACCAAGAAGTTCGTCGTAGGACGATTTCTGAAGTACAAAATGGTTGACAGCAAGACTGTAATCAGTCAGGTGCAAGAGTTCCAACTTATCTTGCACGAGATAGAAGCCGAAGGTATGATTCTACCTGAAACCTTTCAGGTTGCTACTATCGTGGAGAAACTCCCACCTATGTGGAGAGATTTCAAGAACTACCTGAAGCACAAGCGAAAGGAGCTGAAGTTGGAAGATCTCATTGTGAGGCTTCGAATCGAGGAGGACAACCGAAAGTCCGAGAAAAGGAGCAGTAAGAACTCCTATGAAGCAAAAGCCAATGTGATCGAAGACTCAAAGGGGAAAGCGTCTACTTCCAAAGGCTTAAAGCGGAAGAAGACTTCCCAGGGGTACAAAGGCAAGGTCCAAGAAGGCAAGAACATGCGCTTCAAGGGAACCTACTACATCTGCAACAAAGAAGGGCATAAGGCGAATGAATGTCGCAGCCGTCTTAAAAAGAACAAGAAGAGCCATCCACAAGCAAATTTGACCGACCATGAGTCACCAAGCCTTTCATCTGTGGTGTCAGAAGTGAATCTGACAACCAACAATAAGGATTGGTGGGTAGACACTGGGGCTACTCGGCACATCTGCTCTGAGAAATTATTATTCTCTGAATATCAAATACTAGAGCAAGATGAGCAACTATTCATGAGAAACTCAGCCGTCTCAAATGTTGAAGGAAAAGACAAGGTCATCCTGAAGTGGACATCTGGAAAAGAGCTTACTCTGAACGATGTGCTACATGTTCCAGATATCCGCAAGAATTTAATCTCTGGATCAATACTTAGTAAGAAAGGATTTAGAATGGTTTTTGAATCATATAAATTTGTACTTACTAATGGAGGGATGTATATGGGAAAGGGTTATCTTGTTGATGGACTTTTTAAAGCCAATGTTGTAGTGGTAGATAAAAAGTCTATGTATTTGTACCCGAAGCTTATAAATAAAAGAAATCTTCTGTTTATTTACTTGAGTCTCCTATTTTGTGGCATGCTAGATTAGGGCGTGTAAATTACAAGTTATTAAAGAACTTGTCTAATTTAGGATATATTTCTAAACTCAACTTGAAAGAAATTCGCAAGTGTGAGATTTGTGTTGAGGCCAAGTTGGCGAAAAATTCATTTCACTCAATAGATCGAAATACAGAACCTTTAGGGTTAATTCATAGCGATCTGTGTGACTTGAAGTTTATGCCAACTAGAGGCAGTAAAAAGTATTTTATTACTTTTATTGATGACTGTTCAAGATACTGTTATGTGTATCTTTTAAACAGTAAGGATGATGCAATAAATATGTTTATAACATATAAAGCCGAAGTTGAGAATCAACTCAACAAGAAAATCAAGATTCTAAAATCCGATGGAGGCGGAGAATATGAATCAAATGATTTTAGTGAGTTATGTGCTAAATTTGGTATAATCCATCAAACAACAGCACCATATACTCCTCAGCAAAATGGAGTTGCTGAACGGAAGAACAGAACTTTGAAGGAGATGGTCAATTCCATGCTCGTAAGTTCTGGAGCTCCGCAGAACTTGTGGGGGGAAGCTCTATTAACTGCAAATTATATTCTAAATAGAGTACCCCACAAGAAACTTGGTCTTATATCATTTGAGTTATGGCATGGAAGGACACCTTCCTACCATTACCTCAAAATGTGGGGGTGCCTTGCAAAGGTTCTAGCACTATTACCTAAAAAGACTAAGTTGGGAGCAAAAAACTATGGACTGCATATTCATAGGCTATGCCTTGAATAGTAGTGCCTACATATTTCTGGTTCATAAATCAGAGATACCAGATATTCATGTAAACATGATTATCGAATCTAGAGATGATGTGTTCTTTGAAGATATTTTTCCATATAAACGGAAAACAGATAAGACTTCTGGGAAAAAACACATGAGATGGCATTCAGGGACGAAAGCCCCGAGGAACCGATTGTTAATGCGAAAATTGAACCAAGAAGAAGTCAGAGATCTAGAATCTCAAAATCTTTTGGTTCAGATTTCATAGCATACGCTATTGAAAGCGAGCCTCAAACATTTAAAGAGGCTATGTCAACCCCAGAAGTACAAAATGTTATATACAACGGTAAGTCTAGACATATTCGTCGTAGACATAATATCGTGAAACAGTTGCTCTCAAATGGAATTATCTCTATTGACTTTGTATCGTCAAAACATAATTTAGCGGATCCGCTTACTAAAGGTTTAAGTGGAGAGCGTATAAACTGCGCATCGAGAGGAATGGGTCTAAAAGCCTAACCTTACCGAGTCAGCTTAATGGAAACCTCACTTAGCGACTGGAGATCCCACGGACTAAGTTCAAGAGGAAAAACTAGTTATGATTGACTCAGCAAGTAAGCACTTGGAAGCTTGACTCCAATCCATTCCTAAGGTGCACATAAGTGCTTTTCTACAAGTGGATTAAGGATAAACTTAATGCTTTTAATGATGCCTATATCTTGTTACTAAACAAGTGGAGTAGAGTAGACTACTTTTAATAGGACGATTACCTATGTGAGTATAGAGTTGGGTCAGCTCTTTGGGAATTTCGATGGAGGCTGTTATTCCCTAAAGATACTCTCTGAAACTAAGAATGTCCAGGGTCAAAACGGACACAACCGAGAACCAAAGTTGATTTGAAAAGTCACTGTGTGAAGCTTGTTGACTTGGCTTACACTAACGGCTAACAGTTCAAGACCTAGTTCACTGATTAGCCAGTAAGTCCGATAAAGCTTTCGCTATGGAAGGTTCAAGACCTAGTTCACCTATCCTGATGCAGTTTCTTTTCTAAAGTACCTTTCATAATAGAGTCAGTCTCTTTGTGTGTCAATTTCTTAAATCTCCATTCATTGTGGGGGATTGTTAGAATATGAAGAATATATATGTGAATCTTTGAATTGAATTACGGCAAGATCCGTTGATCGAATCAACTGGATGATGGTTGGAGTGTGTTCTCCTTCCATTGGGGATGAACGTGGTATATTCACATGTTCAATTCCGACTTCGAATAAATGAGATATTCAAGTCTAAAGAATGCCTTCAAAGCCAAAATGGGACTAAAGGTAGCTAAAGGCATTTAGTCCCACATTGGCCATGGGATGGAGTTCGTAGTGTTTAAATAGAGAAAATTAAAAACAAAGGGCGTGCCCTTTGGGTACTTGGAGTTTTCGCGCGCGATTGGGAGGAAACCATGCCCGCTCATGCGCGCGCGCCGGCGGCCGGCGCCGGCGCCGGCGCCGGCGCGGGGCTCGGGCTCGGGCTCCCTATCCGGCCTGGTTCTTTTTGAATCAGGTCTCACGGGTATGGGTTACGCGAAGCATACCCGCTCCGCTATCCGGATCCGAACTGGCCCGCCAACGGACCCGCCCCGCTATCCGGATCCGAACCGTTCCAGTTGGACAGCCAACAGTTGCGACTGTTGGGTCGAACCATCCGAACCGCTCTAGTTGCGACTGTTGGGTCGAACCATTGCAACGGTTCAGACCGAACCGTTGCAACCTTTCGTTGGGTTCGGACCCGTTGGCCCCTCCTGGAAGGCTATAAATAGCGCTCCGAATTCTCAATTAAACACAACACCAACACAAAAACGAAAACTCTCTCTCTCTCTCTGCGTTCTGAACTGGGAAGTGAAGTTCTGCGTTCTGAACTGGGAAGTGAAGTTCTGAAGTAACTTCCAACGAGAAGTGGGAGATTCAGTTTCCGAAGCGACTTCCAAAAGAGATTCTGCAAAATTCGTTCTGAAAGAAGGCTCAGAAAATTCAACAGATTCTTTAATAGAATTGTTGTCTGAATCTGGGACTTCTGAAGAAGAATATTCTTCAACTTTCCTTCTTCCTCCACAGTGGGTGCTCCTCCAAAGTAAAGGCAAATATTCTCCCGAAATTTGTCTTTGTCCCGCTGCTTCAACAATCCTGTGAAGGTACTGGTTAACTACGGCTCGACCGTACGGTGATTTGGTAGTGCTATCCAAATACCATGAAGGAGTGTTGTATCTTGGGAGACCAGTGTCCAGTAACCCGTTAGCACCGGTGCAGGGACGTAATTGTTTTAAGGAGATTCGCTTTAAGCGTACCTCACTCCAAGTACTGTATAAGTGAATTAATTTCTTTATACAGGGGATATACTGATATTCAGTATATTGAGACTGATTTATATCAGTCTAATTGGTGTTTAACCAAGGAAGGAAATTGAAAGGTGGTTCTTAAATTAAGTAACGTTCTATTGAACGGAAAACCTCCCACCTGATATTTGCCGACCTGGCCAATTAGATTGTTGATATTTCAGTGATATTGATTAGTTATCAGATTGAATCCAGCAACCAACATCATTGTCATCTGATTATTATTATTTATTTTGGGGGGAGGCGTTGTGTGTTGATAGATTGAGGGTTGCAAGATGCGGTATTAAGGTTTTGAGCATAATTTAAAATCTTAGTATCAATATTAGTATTGTCCAATTGTTTTTAATAGTTAATATCAGCCATATCACCAATATCGGTGATATTAGCAGATATTATAGAGTTAATATCGTATTAGACACCCAAGACTGGATACAATATTGCATATCGCGGTGGAGATTTTCCAGCACGCTTGATCGAACAATCAATCTCGCACCGCAAATGAGAAGAGAGTTATATTTGAATCGAGGTAATGATTTTAAATTCAACACAGTAAACAGATAGAGACGATGATTTTACGTGAAAACTCAAATTGGGAAAAACCACGAGAGGAGAGAGAATTCACTATATTCTAAGGGTTACAGTGAAACTCAGTAGAGTATTCCTTTGTTTACAATTCTCAGATATAGATTGGTCCAGTCTTCTCTAGTCTGGTTCGGTTCCTTTCCGTCAAGGATTTCTAGGGATATAAATACCCTGAAGAAATGTAACTGATGGCGTTGATCTTGGGGTCCTCATATCTGCATGATTTTCTATCATTCTATAACTGCTCGGATTGCTGCGCTTGATTGTTGATATTGGCATGCTGGGATATCCGCTGCCATTTGTAATTGCCTCCGTTGAAATAGGGGAGTCATTTGGAACGTGGGACATCCTGGTGTTGAGCTAGATCCAGTAAAGACATGAATCCTCATAGAACCGTGTTGTGATGATCGGGGAAAGGCTTGGTCTTGAAGCTTCTCCCTCAGGTTTGGATGTTCTCCCGGGATGAGACTCTGGGTCCTCTCCTCGGGGTTGGATGCGAATTCAGGGCGAGACCCGAGATTTCTTTCCTCGAACTGAGTGTGATGTCGGGGTAAGGCCTGAGGTCTCTCTCCTTGGGGTTGAATGCGACACTTGATGTGGCGAGCTTGCTCTCGATTTGTGATACTCTTGGTGCGCCAGGACACGTGGCTCGATCCTGGGGAATTCTCAGAATTGACACTACAGATGCCCCCTCGCCTTTGTAATTGTTGGATTTGTGGAAAAGAATCGGAAGGGCGAAGTTGGTAGGAATCCATTAAGTACTGTGAACTCTCTTGGAAGTTGATGCAAGAGAAAATCTGACTTGGTCATTGCGTATCTCTCAAATTTGATTTGGGAATGACGGGGATGGATGACAGCTGGCTTGTGTATCCACAGAGCTTGATCTGGAGATCACTGGTTTTCAAACTGGTGTCCTTTCGAATCCTCGTGCCATGATGGGTGAGATAGTGCAGCAGAGGCGACTGAAGCTCGATGACATGACATGCCAAAAATCACGGGCGTGGACTAGTTTCTTGAGGATTGGAGGTTTGATTAGTAGACGTTCAATCTCCTCCTTCTATAAATAAGGTAGTTGTCTGAGGAGAGATTTGTATCTTTTGAAAACTTATCTCCTCCAAGGTATTGCTCTGGTGGGTTGCGATGTCTTACTCTTCCTTTGTCCGGTGGAGGAAAGAAAGGTGGAGATGGTGGGATTCCCGCTGCTTGGGAGTCTACTCGGCGTGATATGTCAGTCATCGTGATGAGTCTGTTATAATATGTCAGCCATCGTAATGGGGCTCCACCGTCTGGGGCAGCTGCTTGTTGGTGTGCTTCGATTGGAGCCAATAATCTGGTTCTGAGTCGCTCGTTTCTCTGAGGGTGAGGATCGTTCTAAAGAATCTGACCCTCCCTCCATATAGGGCGTACAAGGAGTAGGAGCCTCTGGTTGGGTGAGCTGACGAGTTATATCTCACGCTTGAGCCTGACCCTCTATCTCAGGATATTGCAGTGGAGGAAAACGTTTTCTCCTTCTGGCGTGTTCTGTCGTCCATTTGGTCGGACGTTGTCACCTCGCTCCAGGAGGGCTTCTTAGGGATCGCAGTAGCAGGCAGTGTTTGCTTGGCTTTCTTGGAGGAATGGAAAGCTACTTGACGAGATACAACTACCTGCTCTAGGGGCTGATGCAGGGATGAAGACTGCTCCTGAGAGATCTTCACCGACGAACGAATCTTCACTGTTCTCGTATTAGAGATCTATAAATGATGGCGAGACAGTTCTCGGATCTCCTGTATTTCATTTTAAGAAGCAAACACAGAGATGTAAAAGATTTCATGTATTTCACTTGTCAGAGGTAACAACATAATGAAAATTAATGAAAATGTAAATGCGTGTGTTTTGTAATGGAAATGATTGAGTTTAGATCTTGCTTGGTTTGTATTTTGGAATAATCATGCCCCTCTGAAGGCTCGATCTTCGGATGGCAAACATATGGCATGTCTGTAGTGCCGTCTCTAGATGGTATCTTCATCTCTGAGTGTACAGACATTCATTCTCTGAATAAAGTGAGGACTCCAATCATGGAGCTATACTGGGCTGAGAGGCGTTGATCTCCAAGAGAAGTGTGGACTTCAGTTCGGAGCTATACTAGGCCGAGAGGAGCTAATCTTCGAGAGAAGTGGGGACTTCAGTCGCGGAGCTGATGGTAGCCGAGGGCTGATGTTGGTATTATTATTCTCGAGCGGGGGTTTCCCTTCCAAGAACGTACAAGCATAAGGGTCCGAGTGAGGGGAGTCCTCAGTTGCGGAGCTGGGCAGGTAGTTGCTCAATTGGGGATGAGCCTTTTGGGGGCAGTTGCCCAATTGAAGATAAGTCTTTGGAACTCAGAAATTGGTGTTTTTACTGTGATTCTCGAGTGGGGGCTTCCCTTCTCAGAATACAGACAAACTGTAGTAGCCCAATCGGGTATGAACCTTTCGGACGATAGCTGTCTAATTGGGGATGAGCCGTGATAGTTACCCGGTAGGGATGAACCTTTCAGATTGTAGTTGCCTACCAGGAATGTGCCGTAAAGGTGGCAATTGACTGATTGGGGACGAGTCTCCCGGAGAGCAGTTGCCCAATCAGGAATGAGCCTTAGAGATCGCTGGAAGGCGCATGCTTGTGTAATCATTCTAGAGTGGCGGAGCTTCCCTCCTCATAACATACAAGTAAAAGTCTCCGGGTGAAGGGAAACTTCAGCCGCGGAGGAAACACTGGCAATAGCCTAAGTAGGGATGAGCCATAATGTTACCTGAAATGGACGCTCGTGTTTGTCATTTTCGAGTGGAGATTTCCCTCCTCGAAACATATAGATGGAAAGAAGGATCCTGTGGAGGTGTGGAGAGTTAGGGGCCAGCTATCGGAGCCTGCTGGATCTCGAGTAAGGGAATTCCTTCTCGGAAGTTCCGTTATGACCTGGAGAAGAGAGCTTGTAGGTTGACCAAGAGGGAGTCGATGAGCAGGGTCCGCAGATTCTTAGAAGGTTGTAGGGAAGCCAGTGAGAATTAGAATGCATTTTTATTAAATGACTGAAAGTAAATGAAATACATGGAGCTTTTACTTGTTTGAGGTACTTCCCTGATCTTATTTCTCGGGTTGGTGTTTAGTCAACCGTTCTGCTTGAGTGATCATGTGTTGCGGTTGACTCGGAGACGGGATCTTCGACTATCTTTCTGCCTCAGAGGAGGCTCCGGGTGCAAGGATGTACTCTCGGAGATAGTCCTACTGGACAAGATCTTCAAGGTACTTGCAGAGAGACATTGAGAAGTTTAGTGTCCCTTGTTGTTATGGAAGGAATAGTAGTCTCTCGCTTCGGGGCGAGCAGGGTCGCGCATGTTTGCTTCCGGACACTTCACCCAAGGTTGACCTTTGATGGCTTTGAAGACGTCCTAGATCGGGAGCTTCAATGCGGTGAAGCTGTCAGATATTTAATAAGCTCGGGGTTGGCCCTGCTGAGGGTGCGGGAGCGGTTGCTTCTTGAAAGTGCCCTTTTCGCGTCCCTAGAAGTTAATGGAGGGGCCTCCATGCTGCAGTTTTGGTGTTGTTCTATCTTCGCCAGGGTTGAAAGATGGGTTGGCAGAGCTTTTCATTGCCTCCTCCAATTGGCTGTATGATTGGGCTCGGTATAGAACCTCACTCCAACGGGTGACATTATATTTCACCAAATGCTTGTATAGTGGGTGAGTGATCCGTGGTCCACTGATGAATGCGAGGGCGGAAGCGTCTTCGCTGCAATTGTGTACTTTGGCCAGCTGATTTTGAAAGCAGGCAATGTACGTCTTGAGACTGTCAGAGGGCCTCAGCTTAACAGAAAAGAGCTCCTGATGGGAAGAGTATTGGGCGAGGAACAACCTGGTGAGATCTCTGAAGTCGTGGATTGAACATTGTGGAAGGAAGTAGAACCAGTCGAAGGCTACCCCTTTCAAGCTGGAGGGGAAGATCTGACACAAAATAGTGTCACTTCTGAAATGAATCACCATATTGTCCTGGTACTGACGGAGGTGCTAGACTGGGTCACTCTGACCGGAGTAGCAATCAAAAGTCAGAATCACGAACCTCTTGGGAAATTCGTATTCCAGTACGGCCTCGGAGAAAGGAGAATTGGATGCATCAATGGCGATGGACCTGAATTTGTGGTTGTGAGTCATACTCGCTTTTTGACTCACTTTTGTACGAGCTTGTCGAGATCTTGGACACTAATGAATGCCTCAGTTCTCCTTCGAGACTGATCAGGTTGATTCTTCATTGGGTGTGAGTGAACTTGACTCATCGTCGGATTGTTCCGATGGAGTGGGGGAGGCTGCTTTGCGACGCCTCCGACTTCGAGACTGTCGCCTTTGTAGCCTCTGTAGTGCTAGGCCTTTTTGGAGACGGGAGCGGTACTCGGGTGTTCTGGAGGACCGCGATCTGGGCGAAGAGGTGGTCGTTCAAATGTTTCATCTCCTCCCTTTCGCGGGCTGCATGTTCTTGATCCTGCTCTGTTTGCTTCTGCTCGCGGTCGAACAGAGCTTGCTGCTTCGCTAATTCCTCCTTCATGTCGGTGAACATTTGGAGGAGTTAGGCTTCATAAATGAACGACGTGGATGTCTCCGGTTGCCTCTTGCGAAGGCGTGGAGACAATATCTTCTGCGATGAGGCTGAGGCCGCTCGGGGGGATAATGTCTCTTGCGGTGGCAACTGATTTGCCTTGGAAGTGGCCCTTTTGCTGGTTGTCGGCTGTTTCTCTGGGGCCATGGCCCGTTGGTGTGGCCTTTTGAGGAGGGGTTTGGTGGAGAAGAAATCTTAGTGTTGGGACTCAGATCTCAGTGAAAGCACCAATTTGCGGTGGAGATTTTTCAGCATGATTAATCGAACGGTCAATCTCGCACCGCAAATAAGAAGGGAGTTGTGTTTGAATCGAGTTTATGATTTTAGATTCAACACAATAAACGGACAGAGACAAAGATTTTAAGTGGAAACCCAAATTGAGAAAAACCACGGGTTAGAGAGAATTCACTATATTTTGAGGGTTACAGTGGAATTCAGTGGAGTATTCTTTGTTTACAATTTTCAGATTTAGATTGGTTTGGTCCTCTCTAGTCTGGTTCGGTCCCTTTCCTTCAGGGATTCCTAAGGATATAAATACCCTGAAAAAATGTAACTAATGGCGCTGATCTTGGGGTCCTCATATCTCTATGAATTTCTTGTTGGAATCTTTCTATAACTGCTCAGATTGCTGCGCTTGATTGTTGAGGTTGACATGCCGGGATATCCACTGCCATTCGTAATTGCCTCCGTTGAAATAGGAGAGTCTTTTGGAATAGGGGATATCCTGTTGCTGAGCTGGATCCAGTGAAGACGGAAATCCTCGTAGAATACCCGTGTTGTGATGATCGAGGAGAGGCTTGGTCTTGAAGCTTCTCCCTTAGGTTTGGATGTGCTCCCGGGATGAGACTCGGGGTCCTCTCTCAGGGTTGGATGTGAATTTGGGGCGAGGCCCGAGATGGCGAGATCTCTCTCTCTCTCTCTCTCTCTCTCTCTCCTCTCTCTCTCTCTCTCTCTCTTCGGACTAAGTGTGATGTCGGGGTAAGGCCTGAGGTGTCTCTCTTTGGGGTTGAATGCGATACTTGATGTGACGAGCTTGGTCTCGATTTATGATACTCTTGGTGCGGCGGGGCACGTGACTCGATCCAGGAAATTTCCAGAATTGACCACTACACACACATATATTAGAATTAACCGATTTTTGAAACCACGGTTTTGACTTTTGAGGTTGATAAATTAATGAGTTAGACCTGAATTAACCAGTCCAACCCATTTGGAAATCTAAGTTCCAAATCCATCAGTCCTATTTAAGCGGGTCTTAAACACAAGTAGTAGACATGTAGGCTTTAATTGGTTTTTAGGCTGCCTGGTTGGCATTGGGCGTTAAAGCCCCCAAGTAAGCCTTAGCCGAGGATACATCTAACGCTTAACATTTTGATAGATGCTTTAATCATTTTTCCACAACACCCAACGCCATTTCTACCACCGAGCCATGACTCAAGGGCAATGGGAACCTAGTTTCGGAAGAAAACACTCATAAGTTTCCTTCTTTCTGAAAAGTCCATATCGAAGCCATTGTAAATATATCTCTCGACTGGATGATTCATTACAATGTTCATTTGGACCAAATGGGAATGGATTGTATTCTGGGTTAAGAGGCTATAAACATAAATTCTGAAGAACATAAGTTATTTCATAATATGTCCATGTACTCCTCATATTTGGATAATTTGGTCCCTATTTATTTTATATGACCTTTGACAAAGATTTCATAACATGCATAACATACAACTAGATGAGCTTGTCTCCTTTTTTCACAAAATCGCTGTGTAGGTAGATGTGTGTGCCCCTTGTAGTGCGGCTTCATTTTAGACATAACATTTTATATATTGTTCTAAATTTTTATATTAATTGCAACTTTTTTATACAGAGGGAAAGTTGGAAAAACTTCTTTGCATATTTGGGCCCTGGTTTTCTTGTATCTATTGCATACATTGACCCTGGAAATTGTAAGTTTTATTAATAAAATTTTTGCCCATTTTCTTTTCAACATTTTTTGTGGAAGAGCTGTAGATTCTCTCACTTGAATTATTTCTTGATGTGCAGTTGAGACGGATTTAGAGTCAGGTGCTCAATATAAGTATGAGGTGCATCCTTAATTTCTTGTATCCACATGTCATCTACTTCATTTGGTTATTTTTTAAATGTCACAACCTTAGTTGTGACTTAGAGCAACTTTAATAAGATATTTGCCTGTTATCATTGCCTACATCATGAAGAACTTTGGATTCTAATCTCACACCCTTTGTTGGCCAGTTACTTTGGATCATATTGGTGGCCTCTTGTGCTGCGCTTGTCATCCAATCTCTTGCAGCCAGGCTAGGGGTTGTCACAGGTTGTTGTCAATCCATCTTCTTAGTTCAATGCAGACAATTAAGTTTTATGTGTGTATGTGAAAAATCAGTACCTCTTTTACACTAGCTCAGGTGATAAAGAGTTTAGGTTGGTTGTGAGAGGCAAAATAAAAATAAAGGATATTCAGCGGTTACTTTTTATTTAGGATTGTTTTATTCACCTTTCTTAGCATATTAAATGATAAGAGAGAATATCCAAAGCATATATTTATCTATAACCAAATGGTTTTCTACTCATTCAAAATTTTAAACTTTTTTTTAATTTTAAACATATCTTTATGATGAGGAAAAGAGGAAGCCACACTTTTTATTTTTTGCTTTCACTAGTAGTTATAGATTATAAATTATTAATTATATATTAAATTGAGATTCTAAAGTGAAAGGTTTTCTTTTTTAGATTATAATCTGATGGTTTCCAATTTTCTTTATTGTGTTAGTTATTTATGTAAATTAGTTTCCTACTTTATGCAAGTATAATTTTTTTTTAAAATTTAATAGTAGCATTAGTGATGTACTGAATATTAATTGGATATTTGTAAAATACGAATATATCTATTTAAATTTATTTTAATTTGAATAAAATTTACTTTGGTAGATTCTCCGGAGGTCAGATAGATTTCAGCAGGAAATGCAAATATATTAAGATATTAATTTTAGATGGTTGGATTAGACAGATTTGAACAAGGATCTAAATTTTTTAAAGGAGTAATCAGAATTCTTGATACAAATATACCCCTACGAGCACGTGCTTAATGTGTTCAATTTGTCTTATATAATGGCAGGAAAGCATTTGGCTGAACATTGCAGAGCTGAATACCCCAAAGTTCCCAACTTTATTTTGTGGCTGCTTGCAGAATTAGCTGTCGTGGCATGTGATATACCTGAAGGTGTCACCTTAAATCTCATAACCTTGTTACTGTTTTATTTTGTTTTATATTTATTGTTCTGGATGTTCAAAGTGATTATGTGGGTCATCTAAATAGTTGCTTGTTCGTAGGTCCTGCTACCTTTTATATGACCAAACAGACATGTATACAGTTAGGTTCATGCATATCTATGGGGATTCATTTACTTTTAACTGGGCAAAATTTTTTCTCTATGTGCAAATCATCCTTTAGCTAATTGTTCTGTTTCTCTTTTATTACTCTACAGTCATCGGGACAGCATTTGCTTTGAATATGTTGTTTAGGATCCCGGTATGGTGCGGTGTTCTTATCACGGGTTTTAGCACTTTGGTGCTTTTGTTGCTACAACAATATGGGGTATGCTAAGAGACTTATCCATTCCATACGTTTTCAGATTAATACTTCTTAAGATTTCGAGAAATTCCTTTCCTGGAAAGATAATGCTATATCTATGACATGTGGTTGATTTTACTAAGGGCTTAGGGCTTTGGAGTTGTCTCAAATGATCTAGAAAGAGAATTGAAAAATGAAGTTACATACTTTTTCTAACCAAAGATTTAGTAGGCAACCTAAGGTGGATTGTGTGAATATATATTTTTTTTTGATCTTTCATACTGTAAATCATGATTTTTGTACAATCTTTTGCAGGTTCGGAAACTTGAATTTTTCATAGCTTTTTTGGTTTCCATAATGGCTGCTTGTTTTTTTGTCGAACTTGGTTATGCTAAGCCCAATGCTCTAGAAGTTTTAAAAGGATTATTTGTCCCTCAACTCAAAGGAGATGGTGCTACTGGCCTTGCTATCTCGCTGCTTGGTGCTATGGTTATGCCGTAAGCATTTTTGCTTGCTATTAAGATTGTTAGATTTTTTTTTTATTTTTAATATACTTGTGATTATGATTTTTATCATACAATTAATGCAGGCACAATCTGTTTCTCCATTCTGCATTAGTGCTATCTAGGAAAGTACCACGCTCGGTTCATGGGATTAAAGTAAACTATCTTGTCTTTTCCCCACTATTCAATATAAATGTTTTAGGGAAAAAAATAATTTTTTTTCTTAATCAAAGATTTGCAGTTCCATAGTTTCTTCTGGTTCATAATTCTTATCATAGTCGGCCGTATGCTTTGACATAGTCATTTTCTTATCAAATATATTGTTCTTACATGATTGTGCTTTATTATTTTAAGTGACATTTGAGTTTAGCATAATCATGTAAAGCATTAAATGTGAACATCTCATGTTTGGATAATTGATATGTGGTTGTGACTTGGTTGCAGGAGGCATGTAGGTTCTATACTATTGAGAGTGCTTTTGCTCTATCTATTGCCTTTTTAATCAATGTCTCCGTTATTTGTGTTAGTGGTGCTGTTTGTGACTCGACAAATCTAGATCCAGAAGATCAAATGAACTGCCAAGATCTTGATCTCAACAAAGCATCATTTCTTCTCAAGGTAACCCATGGATTATGACTATCATCTGTTTTCTTCACAAGTGGGTTAAGCTTGAGAAAGTTTCCGTTCTCTTCCACCAATCAGTCTGGTTATCATAATAAAAGAGTGACATTGCACTTTAGATTAATTAATCATCTGCATGCATGCAAGCACTTGTTTTATTTCACATCAATGAGATTTTATTTCTAATTGAGAGATGTTTAGTATTTTTTTTTTTTTTAAATACGGCATACATCCTTTAAATGGGATATACTTTAGACCCCATTCAAAGATTGAGCAATACTGCAACAATGTTGTATCCCTCAAAACTACAGTTCATCGTTTTTTGCAAGCCGAGCACAGATCAAGTACCAAGAGTTGTTTGCTGAAGTGGGGACCTACTTAACCCTATACCTTACATCTTCTGGTATACTCATCGCCTTCATCTAAATATTTATCTGTCAAAATGGCTTCAGCAATGGAACCCAACTCAAATTCATGAAGTCTTCATGAATCTGTTACCAATCTTAAATTGACCTTTTATAACAGATACTACCTTCCTGAGGAAACTATTGTGAGGAGAGGGCCATGTCATATAACCCCTTGGTATCCAATTAGGTAGTTTAATATGAGAACATGGACTGAGCCACAAAATTCCCATGTTCAGGAAGGAGATTTGAGGTAGAGGTAAATCAATATGATCGCTTAGGAGCCACATTCATCTGCTACACACAAAAGCCAAAAAGACAAATGGATCAGATTTTATTTTTTTTCTTGGTAGAATCCATTGAATATAGGAAACATAGGGTTTACCTTATTAAAACTGCTATTATTAGTGTATCCATCTTCATCAATGAAACATTACATTTTTTCTTCTTTTGACAGAATGTCCTAGGAAATTGGAGCTCTAAGCTGTTTGGGGTTGCTTTACTAGCATCTGGTCAAAGTTCTACAATTACTGGAACCTATGCTGGACAATATGTCATGCAGGTATCATTTTATTCTTACTGTTCAGTGTTTTTAATATAGCAATGTCTAATCTTCTTTTTAGTGAACTTTATGGATATGTATTTTTCATCATTTTGCCATAGGACATATCATAATAAGTAAAGCCATGTTCTGTTTTTCTCAGGGCTAATTAGGGAAAGTGCGTATATACAATCTGAACTGTGCTCCAACTTCCTGAGTTTTATTCTTCTAGGATATGACTCATAAGTCATAATATGTAATATTTGACAAATTTCTCACTAATCAAGTGCTTCTTTTCGGGAAAACTATTAGAAAAATTCAGTACATTAATTGAATTGGAGTACCATGATTAGAAAACATCTTTTACTGTTGTGTCATTGTTTCCATTTCGCATAGGGAGACAAACACATACGTAAGTGTGTGTGTGTGTGTTTGTGTGTAAGTGTGCTTATGTATGTATGTATGTTTGTAATTACGTACGTAATTGCACTGGGTAATGGGTAACTCGCAGATCCATGCATAATTGTATGGATTAATGGATGAATTTTTCAGATCAAATCAGGGCAAACACACAGATTTACGTGAAAACCGAAAAGAAAAAAAATCATGGTGCAAGAAAAAGTTCCATTATAATCCAGAGAAAATTACAGTGGTGATTGCCTCACTTGCGTTAGAGTTTCTGAGATTGATTGATCGTCCTCCCTCTTGTTAGAGGGGTCTATTATTTATACAAGTGGGTGTATGTTAGATAAGGTTACAGAGTTCTCATTTATCTGAACAACTATCATATCTCAACTGCTTATCTTCTAGGCAGTTGGAGCCAAACATCCTTATTTGAATTGGTAGGACCTGTATTTGTCTTTATCCAGTGGGGTCTATCCAACTGCCAATGTGGTTGATCCGCTCCCTAGCTATAATCGTCAGATTCAAAAAAATTGGTTTAAAATAGGGGTACTCGTAACCGACTCTATCTCTATCTTTTGGCCGCTTGAACAACTCAGAGTTTAGATAAGATTAGGACTCTTCTTCAGAGATTCTGGGTGTGGACACGTGTTACAATCGTTCAAGGGCCGGAAGACACGTGGCGTGATCTCGAGGGGGTCAGAAACTGACCACTATAGATGGCCCCTCTGCTTTCCTCTTTGGCAAGAGGTCGAAAACTCACCCTGGGAGTTATGTGCTCCCAAGGACTCCGAGAGAAAAAGAGGAAAGCAGACCCCTTGAGCCTGGACTCGAGCTGTTGAATCGCTTCAGTTTTTATCTTTTTGTGGTGTGCCTCTACAGGTTGGAAAAGCTTTAAATGCGCGTCCCATCTGCCGCAGCATCTGTGAGGTAACCATCACTTTTTGAAGGGGTGTTAATCGAGTGCGATGGTTAGGATCTGATCTGTCGCAACACGTATAGGCTTCTAATCAAGTGGCCGCTCGAGGTTTGAGGGTTAAAAGCATCTCTCTCAAACCGTGGGTGTTATTTAGAATTTTTTGAGTTCTTCAATTGTAAGTACACATAGAGTGAGGTGAATAGATGTAAAAGCTAATCTAGGACAAATGATGTGGAATTAAAAACTAAATTGCTAGCACACTATGTGTAACCAAGAGTGAGTTCGAATTCCCTGTGAAGGGCTCTGAAACTACTCCTTTAGATTCCTCTAGACTAAGAGTTGAGATGCTTTAAAAGCTCTCTTGGTTGAACACAAGTGAGGGAACACAAATAATATCTAGTATATGAATATGAACAATAAATGTAATGCAAGATATAAAGAGAGATAGAGTTGAGAGATAGTAGATCAAACGCAAACATCAAGAAATGTTTCGAGGTTCGAGCCATTGCTCTACATTCCCGCCTTCACACATAAGGATTTCCACTATGTCCACACATGATCTTTCACAAAGAGACCTCCACTGAGGAATTACAATTATAACAGGAGTACACAACTCCACTCTCAAACATAAACCTCTACACAAGAGGTGGGCACTAACCCAAGCACAAAGCAAAGAAAAGTATAACTAGGTGATCACAAAGATCACAAACACTTTCTTGGTGATCTCAAAGGATCACAAATAATTTTTCTCACATATTTGAGATGATAGCTCAAATATGTGAGAAAACAAACTCAAATATGTGAGAAAACAAAGTATTTTGGAAAAAAAAAAAGCAACAAAGAAAACACTTGAGAAAAACTTCTAGATTTTATTTTCATTTAAAGAAAGGTCAATTAGAACTTTCAATGAATCGCTCTTATTTGAAATTTAAACACTTTCTTGCAAAACTAAGTCAAGTTTTGAAAATAAATTTTTATTTTCTTCTTTTAAATCAAAACTCTTGCGTTTCAAAGCGTTGTACTTTGAAAGAAAGTTTTCACAAAACATAGATAGTTCTTCATTCAAAGCATGAATATTTATAGTATTGTTATCACATGAAGAACTAGCACCATCATCTAGATGAGTATCCGAATATATCTCTGTTTTTCATTGATTTGCAAAGGGAAAAACTTACAAAAAAGAGAAGTTGAGGAGCTAAATTACAAGTAATACAGAAGATTACAAGTAGATCTCCTCAGAGATTCTGGAGAAGTGTGCCGATAGGAGTCTGGTCAGCGCGCGACCACTTTGTCCCTTTGACGATGCGAGCGATGAGATTCCTTCTCGCCTGGTTCGGGGAATCAGAGAACAGAAGGTTGGTAGAACCCTCTTGTTACTTCTCAAAACCGCATTCGCTTAGGAATTCCTTCTCGCCTGGTTTCGGAGATTCTTTGAGAGGAAGGAAGGTATTAGGGTATCAGCACCCTGATTAGAGAAGCAGCTCTCTAAAAGCCTCTGAATTCAAGAGAATAGATCTCTGTTGGTACGTGTGTGCGTCCTCTCGAGAAGTCGTGAAGAAGTCCTTGCGTGTGTAGAGCTTTTCGTGCGCGCCTCTCTCCTTGTGCCCCTGGTGGGCTATTTATAGGGAGAGTAAGGGTATAATTGTCCCTTGAAAATATAGAAACAGATTGAATCAAATCTGTTTAAATCTAGAAAGTAGCCTTGCTGCGAGGCTAGGATCAGCTTCTGCGAAGCTAGAAGTAGCAGGTCGGTTGATCCTCTTGATCTGTTTTGATCCTTTCCATATAATTGAAAGATCTCCTCTGATCCTCTTACTCGTTTTAGGAGAGTCAAGAGATTATGGTAATCAACTGCCAAATTTGATCTCAGATTTGATCTTGATTGGATTTGATCTTGATCCTGATTAGATTTGATCTCATCTGGAGATTTAATTAGTCAAAGGTTGACCATAGCAGACCCGCAGTGGCGCTGCCCGCATCGAGCTCGCAGCGGAGCTGGAAGGCGCATGTGGCGAAGTCAGAAGACAGCTCTTCAGCGGAGCTAGATATCGTCTGTGGCGAAGCTACCGAACATCCTTCTGCACGGTTCCGTGTATGAGCGAAGCTAACTCTCTCTGCAGAGTTAACTGAGCATTTCAGGCGAAATTATAAGTTAGCTTCCTGGCGGAGCTGTGAATGACTTCAAGGCGAAGTTGGATGATCTTAGCCTCTCAAGCAAGGCTGTCCCTTTGGGCTCATGTGATGCTAAGTGCTAGCATCTTAGACCTGCTGAGGTCTGTTTAGAGGCAATCCGGGCTTACTGTCTGCCAAGTTGCTTCTTTGTCCCTCGGAGATGGGTGAAAATTGGTCATCAGCTTACCTGTCACTTGTCTTTTATAAATGTCAACAAGTACAGAACCGGTCATCAGCTTGTCTATCTCTTGTCTTTTGTAAATGTCAACAAGTTCAGACATTGTTCAGACCAATCAGCATGTCTATCACTTGTCTTTTGTAAATGTCAACAAGTTTAGACATTGTTTAGGCCAGTCAGGATCTTGTCTTTTTTAAAGTGTCAATAAGACCCCCTTCAAAGTTTTTGAAAGTCTACAATGGCTCAGACTTCGAAATACTTTGAATTGCTTTGATCGGTGGTATGTGAAGTACGAACGTCGCCATGGTGGTTGAGTTCAGCTTTGCTTTCAATCCTGCTTTGGGATAGATTCATCAAAAAATCGTGTAGATCCGCGACTCTGAGTAGCTTCGCGTCTGGTAGCTCCGCGTCTGAGCTTTCCGGAATAGGTTCGCTTTGGAACATCTTCCCTTTCCCGAGGCCAACTGCTTTTGGCCAGTTACGAGAAGGACTGCTCCTTTTGCATTAATCGAGGGAGATCATTCCTCCTTTGTGCGCTTCCGAGGGAGAATATTCCCTTTCTCAAGGCTTAATAAATGCCTTAATGAGGGAGATCATTTCTTCCTTGCACGGTTTCGAGGGAAACCGTTCCATTTTTCAAGGCTCAATAAATGCCTTAAATCTGCTCGCGCTCCCATGCTTGAAGCGGCAGCGCTCAGGCCATGAGGCCTATAAATAGGACACCTGAGGTCCTCTGAAGAGAAGCGGTCTGCTCTTCTCTTCTATTGATTATTTGAGAGAGATACTCAGACTCTGAACTAGTGGGGATGCCCACTCTGGTTATTACCCGGCCAAGGACCGGTAAGTCTCAGTCATCTAAAGACTTTACCAATGGACAAATGACTTTATGGAGCTTATCTCCCTTTAAATTAGCTTTAACAGCTGCCTCGGGGATTGATTTCCTTTATTCTTCATTTTGTATCTGATTGATCTGTAGAGAAGGGGTTCAGCCCTGTTTCCCAGCTTTCCAGCGAAGCTATCTTCTGAACAAAGAAAAATCATTGCATGCTTGCTAAATAAGTTCGCCACACAGGCAAAACTTGGGACTTAGTCTCTTCAAAGTTGAGCCAGTCTTGCCATATAGGTGAGGTCAAGACTGCGTCCCTTAGGATCAGTCTGGCTTAGCCATATAGGCGAGGTTAGGACTTGGCTTATGCTGAGCTAGCCCATCATCACTGTGCAAGCGAGGCTACCCTCTGCTTAACTGAATCTGAAATCCATTCTGCAACTGAATCGGATATAAATTGCTTCACCCCAAAGAATTTGACTTAGCATTTTACTTTGACTTACTGCTAACTTGTTTCAGTTTGCATTGCAGTGAACTATGTTCGCCAGTCTTTCGACTTGATGAAAGAGACCAAGAAGTTGCCTCTTGCTTTTCCGGTTGAAACTTTAATCCTAAGAAGGAGGAACAAACTGGGGCAGCTGATGTGTGTTCCCAGAAGAGGTTGGCAATCGCTTATCCGAGATGATCCACTTCGAGGCGAGGCTGATAGTCGCTTATCCGAGATGATTCACTTCGGGAAAGCGGACGTCACCTGTAAGGTCTCGGATCCTCCATTGCCAATTTTCATCAAGAAAGATCCAACTTTCTTCGCCAATTTAAGGAAGATCCAGCTTCTTGATGGCAAAATCTGTCATTATGCGAAGGATCACGGCCTTATCTTGGTGGCACCATCTGTCCTGGTGGCACCATCTGCCATTATGCGAAGGATTACAGCCTTGTGCAGGAGGAAAGCCTTTCATGTCCAGTTAGTTTGGCTTGGAAGTAGATAGGACCACTTGTATGCCTTTTGAGCAAATGACTCTGTTGTATGAAACACAACCTTGATGTAGTAGTATCAATGTACCTTCCCCTTTAAATCAATAAAAGTTCAGTTTCTTCTTATCTGATTTTGCTTCTCCTTCACTTGAATTAGGCTGGCGGAGTTAGACTTCATACGAAGTTGAATACAGGATTCTATCTGAAACAGGAACGTGCTCCAGCGAAATTAGCATTTCCGCGAAGTTCGGACTGTGCTTTTGGCGGAGCTATGGCGAGCTTTTCGGCGAAGTTAACGATACGTCGCGTGAAGTCCGCACTTGACTTGTGGCGGAGTTAGCCCTTAGCGGGGCTGAACCAGCACTTCTCAGGAAGGCGCTTTAGGCGCCGGACAGCCTGTACTCTTTTCGAGGCGTCGTTTCAGGCGCTCATCGGCCTATAAAAGCCTCATTAGGCTGAGAGAGAGAAGGTCATCACTTCTCTTTGAATTTTTCAGAGCATTTGACTCTTTTCTTCTTCTTCTTCTTTGTTCAAGAATTTAAGAATTTTCACAGTTCTTCAATGGCTCCCAAGAGACGAGCGGGAAAAGAGGTGGCAACTTCTGCAGCGGAGGGTCCTTCTCCTCCTCCGGTCATCGAACGACCAATCGCCGGTAGGAAACTTTCCCTTTTGATTAGAGACTATCGTCTCTCCTTTAAAGCCGATTTCTGGCTGTCCTTAAATGAATCCAGAACGGGATCAATCATGATCTTGTAATTTTAGAGAGTCCGATTCCCTGAATTTTCCTTGATTCCTTGATCGGGAATCCACGAACTGAAGAGTTCTTCTTTAAGCTTCCAAGCGAAGCTATCCCTTAGGCGGTTCACATCCTGTTGAATGACAGGATGCGAGGCTGTCCTTTGAAATTTGACAGTAAAGGACCGTAATGCCCTCCTGACAAAGTTAGCCCTTGGAGCTTTATCGCGTTCTGTTGTTCGAAGCTAAGCTTCCAGAGCGAAGCTAACACTTTGACATTTTCCTGCATCCTACCTTCGTGTGGAGTGCGGAGTTACGCTGCAGCTGCGAAGCTAAGCTTCGGGGCGAAGCTATCGTTAGGCCAGCTTCGCTCAGAGAGCGAGGCTATGCCTTGTCAAATTTTGCTTTCTTGTTTTAGCCCTTGTTCGGCTGATAAACTAATCATGATTTTTCTTTGTTCTAGCAGTGCACTACACTCTTGGTCCTTTGAACAGTCTCTTCGGCACAGCCAGGAGACTAGATGGCAATGTCAGCCTACAGTTTCAAGGGCAGGCTTCGCTGTTCAGCGAGCGGAGCTCTCTTGCTCGAGATACACTAATTTATGGTGGGGATCAACGCACCATGAGGAGCATCTTAACTACTGCTCCCCTTGAAGATTCTGACCGAAGAATCTATCAGAAGCCCGGCTTCATGTTTGGAGATGCGGCGCCAGACCGTGATCGCCAGCTGCTAGCCGGAGAGGGGCAGTGGATTTTTCAATTAGATGGCGAGAAGTTTTATCTTCCGTCCAGCAAGCGACATTTTCCTTTGTCTTTCTTCCAATGCGTGACGAAGGCTCGGAAGATGCCGTGGCAAGTGATCCGGAGTACCGAATCCGTCCACGTAGGGAAATTGATACTTTTCTCACCCGGCTACACAAGGGCGGGACCTCCTCGTTCCATAATGGGTCTACACCCTGGGAATGTATCGCGAGACATCTCAGTAGGAGAAAATCCTATGGTGGCGCAAACCTTTGGGAATCAATTCTTCAAGGTTCATGGTAACTATCCAACCACTGATTTCAGAACTCCAGGGTGGATTCACTCTCCGAAGGTATGGTGGAAGGACTTGACCTTGTATGTCCTTGCTCATTTTGAGGAGGATCTGGGGAGGCTGAACCTTTATGAGGCCGTCAGGGCGACCTGCTATGGCATTCAGATGAGCGTAGCGAACTTCTACGCCATCTTTGAGTTATACTACCCGGCTATAGGGACCTTCTTCACCCCTGTTGGCGAATTGGGTATGGCTTTGCATGAGATGTGGGAAGTCTCTGCTCTGCCCTTGGGATCTTTCCCATATGAAGAATACTTCCCGTGCGAGGCGGAATTGGCTCTTCTGGAGAAACAGGAGCCCGCCTTGTTTGAGACCTACCGGGAATTGATGTGCCACTTGTACACTTGCTCCAGCATGCATGGGAGCAGTAAGGGAGCTTCATGCAGCTTGAAGAGCTGGGGAGATTATTTGTTCCCAGATATGAAAAATACTCCTGAGGTGGCTCATTGTGGAGTCGCTGACGAAGACATCTTTAGCCGGATGCAAAAGCATTCTCAAGGGGATCTAATTGTGGAAGAAGACGACGGCCCCTATGAGAAAGGTGATATCCTTCGGAGTTTTCATCACCAGGCTCGTCGGCCGATGTCCCGGAAGGCACTACTGGCTGGTTTCTTGACGGTCTGGTTGAAAAGGTGCGTGGTGCCATCTTCGTCGGGTGACGTCATTCATCCGACTGTCCTACTGCCTGCTGTTCGTCTAGTCCATGGTCGTTCTCTGAGACTTCTTCCGGCCATGGTGTACTGTATTCAGAGAGGCCTTCGTGCATTGACGGAGGCTTTCTGTAGGCCGCCCTCGACGAAGCGGGGAAAGGGGACTATTTTGCCCAGCGACGGACCGAACCCTAGAATAGGTCTGCCATATACATATTTGATGGCGTGGTTTGCCCTTCACTATCCCTCCTTGATTGAAGTCGGAGAGGACCCCCCAGAAGGTGTTCGAACGGCGTTTCTCTGCCGATTCGAAGGATGTTCATGGCTGAGGACTTACGTGGCTGCGGTCCGTAAGTTGCTGAATCGCTATGACGTCTATAGCCTTTTCCATTGCTTCCCTATATTCAGGATGCGGGCTATGGAGAGGAGTTCAAAGACGCGGGGGAAGGGCAGACATCATTGAGCCGGGGAATTTTTGAGTGGCTGGTCAGCATTCGGCCCTCACATTTATTGTACAGAAACGGGGACACCTTCTACTTGGAGCCCTATGTTTCAAGTCAGTTTGCCCATCAGTTTAGATATGACCAATTATACGTGGGCAACCCAAATCTCAATCTGGCTTTCATGGGGAGCCTCATTGATGGAGCCCGTGCCTGGCGGTTCTTCATTGCAGGCTGTACCGAGGCGCGGCTGTGCATGCCGCTAAGGACTCCGAACCTTTTAATGACCCTGGGATTCTGCCAGTGGTATGCAACTTCAAACTCCACACCCACTGGATTCTCTATCAACTCTTCTGGTGTGAAGTTGATTTCTCAGCGGCTGAAGCGGAAGGTCACTGAGAAAGGTGAGGGTAAAAGGGTTCGCGTCCCAGGCCTTGGGGAGTTCATTGCTGTTGACGACAGTGAAGCCTCGGCTGCAGAAAGTCCTTGCTTCGAAGCGGAGACAGGTGCCGAGACTCCTGCAGCTGCTTCTGGCATGGTGGGGACGGCCCCCTAGAACATGCTGATGTTGAAGAAGTGGAGGAGGAAGATCCTGACGTCCCCCTCAAGCGCAAGCGGAAGGGTGGATCTCGCAGGAAGTAGGTGGTGAAGAAACCCCGTCGCCAAGCCCCTACAGTTGTTGCAGAGGGTGAACCATCTGCAGTGCTTCCTTCTCTTGCCCGTTAGTGGTCGAATCGTCGGTTCCCGAACCGACTACTGGCGAAGTCGCTCCGGACCTGGGTAAGATCAGCTTCGTCTTTGTAATATACTTTTTATGTGTTCTGGACAGCTCATTATTTGCTTTGTGATGCAGGAACTGAGGCGGTGAGTAGCCTGAGAGCTAAAGCTGTCGGAGAAAAAGGGGAGCATTATGATCCCCTGTTTACTTATAAGGAGGGCGCTGAGGCTGACTATTTCGCCGTCTCGGAAGAATCCAGAGATGATGCGGCTGACGTAGGCCCTTCGGGCGCCGGGACTTCGAAAGGAAGTTCCGAAGCTTCTAGCTCCTTTGGGTGGACCACGGAGGGTTCGACAAGCGAAGGCAGGTCGGTCATTCGTGTTGACTCCGCCAAAGATTTTCCGATGAAGCCCGTAGAGACTGACGTAGTCGCAAAGACGATTGAGGCGACATTATCTTTTGGTACGGTTTTGACCTTCTGACTCTTGCTACTTGTTATGCCCTGCCTAAACAAAGTCTTGTTGCAGGTGTTCCGCCTCTGGGTGCGTCGACTTCAAGAGAGCCCACCCGTCTTTCTGAGGGATCCAGGGGTGAAATAATCACTTCGACCGCGACGGATGATGCTGAGTTGGATGCTTTGTATGGTGACCTGCCCTCTTATCAGCCTGAACCAGCCAGAGGACCAGGGATTGAGGGGACGGTAGTCACGGAGGCAACTTTACTTCTAACTATATCAACGAGTGAGGTGCCATTAGTTTCGCCAGTGCCTTCTATTTTGCCAGTTGCGGAGCTGAGGGTGATTACCAGTCCTACTTCCCCAACGCTGGTGGTTGAGCCCGCTGTCCAGGAAATGGTCACTAGTCCGACCTCGGTTGTGGCTAGTGTACTGGTTTCAATGAGGACTCCGCCGAGATCACCGACGACCTCCCATGCTACTGCAACCAGTGCTCCTGCTATTCCTTCAACGGTAATATCAATAAGGCCGGTGGAATCTTCAGAGGCTGCCCGTCTGCCAGGAGTGACTGAGGCTGAAAATGAATTTGTAGCTGAGATAGTCGATAGTTTTACAAGGGCTTGAAGCGATCCATTGATTTGGTTTTGAAAGGCTCGACTATGTCATTCTCTGCTCTAAAGGTGGTCCTCTCCCGAAGTATTGAGAGTATTCGAGACTTTGGAGGGGATGACCAGACCGCTACATTGGAACTTCTGGTGGACCAACTTGAGGGGGATGTAGAAGAATGGCCCCGTCTTAGCCATTCGGACCTGGAGTCTTCGGTTAATGAGCAGCTTGCGCACCTTGTTGCTCAGATGCATGAAGCCCATCTTGCTTCTCAGGAAGCTGCTAAGGCCATTTCTTCTGACTTGAAGTCCTTGGAAACAAGGCAGGTAGAGCTTGGGGACGCCATAGATACTTCTAACAGTGCTCTTCTTGACGCTGAAGATAAAATTGAAAAGGCCAAGGAGATGATCAGGAAGGAAAATCTTCTCTTATCCAAGGCTGAACTAGTGTGTCTTGAAGAGACTGCGCGGCTTGAGTAGCTTAAGGCTCAGAGTGACGAACTCTCAAGGTAGGGGTTAGCTCAAAGGGCAACCTTGGCTGAGGTCAAAGCTCGCTTGGCCCAGACGGCGAGTTTTAATGATGCCGAGCTGAGGTCGCAGGCGCTTGTCAGGCCTGCTAATGATAGGAAGACAAGGCTGGCCTTTCTTGAAGAACGGATCAGATCTTACGACGCACGCTCATAGCTTGTAATATATGTGCCTTCATGTATCCCTTGTTCTCGGAATCAATAAAAATAATTTTGCTTTGACTCGCCTGTCGTGTCTCCAATTTGTTTTATTTTTTGAATTGTCGCTTCCAAGTTGTATTGCAGCTATTTGAAAGGAGAGTCCTTACTGTACTAAATAATGAGACTTGGTCATCTGCCGGTTCAGAGGTCGCAATGACATAACCGATTGAGAAGCCACCAAGCTCAAAATAGTCTTTGTCAGACTGAAAGGTGAGACCTGTCTTTTGTAAATGTCAACAGGCTCGAAATTGAGACTTGGTTATCTGCCGGTTCAGAGGTCGCAATGACATAACTGTTGGCCCAAAGGCCATTTAGCCCTATATCTTGTTGGATATTTTGATGATAACAAACCATATTTAGTTATGTATTTAACAATTTTGTTTGAAAGTATTTCAGGTTAAACAGGTTGATTTGACGGCTCCACTATCAAGACTCACAAGTTTGGACGCCGCTAAAGATGTGCATTCTCAAGCTAAGCACATTAGGAAGCTTCGGGATCAAGACATGAAGAAAAGACCAAGTCAAGATCAAGATAATGAAAAAGTCCAAGATTTGTAATTTTGCTTTTCCTTTAGACTTTTTGTCAAAACTAGATGTTAGAAGTAGATCTATGGGATTGTCACTTACACACACTTTAGTTTGATATATGGCTTCAAAAAAAAATTTCAAATTCTATTTCCAACTTAGTTTTATAGCTAACATGTTTTTCGGAAATTTGTTTTTTTGGAAACTTTAAGTTTTTGGAAAAACCGATTTTTGGGAAAAACAAGTTTTTATCAAAGAAAAACTTTATCAAAATGTTTTAACATGTTAGGGTAGTGACATATGGTCATACTCCTATTTTTACAAAGTCCAAAACCCCAAACCACAAGATCAAACCCTAAGACCCAGTTCTGGCTTTCTGCAGTTCTGTTTTTTCAGAACAGACAGGAGCCGGTCGACCGCTCGGGTCGACCGACATACACGCTGTGCATGTGTGTACGTTGGCCGACCGCTACGGTCGACCGGAGCACTTAAAGTGCTCTCTGTTTGTTCGGGCCCCCCAACGGTCAAAAATATGACCGTTGGCGGTCGACCGGCCCGGTCGACCGGCTGCTGTCAGAACTTCTGACAGACTCCAACAGCTCTATTTTTCTGACAGATTTTGTTGGGATCTCACCCCAACGAATCTCTCTTGCTGTTTTATCCTGTTTTTCAACCTCTATAAATAGAGGGTCATTTCAACTTGATAGGACAACAATTTTTACAACATTTGACAAGTGATTTTTCAAGTCTTCATTTTGGAAATCTTTTTCCAAAAGTCAAAATTTCCATACACCCATTTGAAGCCTATACCTCTACTTCACTCTAGATATTTGCACTACACAATCTCAAATTTCTACATCTACATATTGGTTATAGGATTGTGCAAGTGAGCTATTTTTGATCAAGTGTGATCATTTTCTTCTTAAGCGAAGTTGTAGAGGCATCGGCCTCAAGCGAGCTAGTGTGCTCCGGGTGGTGTTGCGGCATCACGAGAGATAGGACAAGTGTGTCCTTGTATTGGTGATCCAGTGGGATCTTCAATAGTGGAACGTGTGAAGGCGGGGACGTAGAGCGTGGCTCGAACCTCGGAAACATATCTGCGTGTTTGCGTTTGCTCAAATCTCTCTAAACTCTAAACTCTTTAATTCTTGCACTATTGATTGCTTCATTTATTGCAAATCTTTTATTTGAGCTAATTGTGATAGTTGAATTTTAAATTCCGCATTTGTGCCATTTACATATAGCCATCACCTATTCACCCCCCCTAGGTGATTTCAATAACCGGTTGAGAAGCCACCAAGCCCAAAGTTAGTCCCTGACGGACAAAAAGGTGAGACTTGTCTTTTGTAAATGTCAACAGGCTCGAAATTGAGACTTGGCTATCTGCCGGTTCAGAGGTCGCAATGACATAACCGGTTGAGAAGCCACCAAGCTCAAAGTTAGTCCTTGACGGACAAAAAGGTGAGACATGTCTTTTATAAATGTCAACAGGCTCGAAATTGAGACTTGTCTTTTATAAATGTCAACAAGCTCGAAATTGAGACTTGGCTATCTGCCGGTTCAGAGGTCGCAATAACATAACCGATTGAGAAGCCACCAAGCTCAAAGTTAGTCCTTGACGGACAAAAAGGTGAGACCTGTCTTTTGTAAATGTCAACAGGCTCGAAATTGAGACTTGGCTATCTGCCGGTTCAGAGGTCGCAATGACATAACCGGTTGAGAAGCCACCAAGCTCAAAGTAGTCCTTGTCGGACTAAAAAGTGAGACCAGTATTTTATAAATGTCAACAGGCTCGAAATTGAGACTTGCCTTTTGTAAATGTCAACAGGCTCGAAATTGAGACTTAGCTATCTGCCGGTTCAGAGGTCGCAATGACATAACCGGTTGAGAAGCCACCAAGCTCAAAGTTAGTCCTTGACGGACAAAAAGGTGAGACCTGTCTTTTGTAAATGTCAACAGGCTCGAAATTGAGACTTGGCTATCTGCCGGTTCAGAGGTCGCAATAACATAACCGGTTGAGAAGCCACTAAGCTCAAAGTAGTCCTTGTCGGACTAAAAAGTGAGACCTGTCTTTTGTAAATGTCAACAGGCTCTAAATTGAGACTTGGCTATCTGCCGGTTCAGAGGTCGCAATGACATAACCGGTTGAGAAGCCACCAAGCTCAAAGTTAGTCCTTGACGGACAAAAAAGTGAGACCTGTCTTTTGTAAATGTCAACAGGCTCGAAATTGAGACTTGTCTTTTGTAAATATCAACAAGCTCGAAATTGAGACTTGGCTATCTGCCTGTTCAGAGGTCGCAATGACATAACTGATTGAGAAGCCACCAAGCCCAAAGTTTTGATGGAATTTGGGAAAAGGTCTCGTTTTCACGAGGAGAAACGAGGAAATCACTGTCATAGGTTTAATGTTAACGTAACAGCGAAATGGACGGAGAGATTTGTATATGTGGCCTTACCATTCTATGGGTGAGAATTGGTAAGTGATTTTGGAGAGGAAATCAAATGGGAACAGGTCCCTTAGGATTTTTAGTAAATCCCCAGCTGTCAACGGGTTTGATATGCCTTTACCAACTACCGTTTGAGTTGGGCTAGCCATATTATTCCCCTCAGCATGATGAGTTGTCGAGAACTTATGTTGGGCTTAAAGGCCAATATTTTCCTCTATCCTTAACCGTTAAAGGTGTTGGATCATTTGGTTAGCATATCTGTAACCTTGATTCTCCTTTGGGACAACCAGTGTATGACCAGGTTCCTACTGGTTTATGGTTGTATGATCTCGTTTGGAGGAAGAGAGAGGCTCTCTTTGCGTGTACCTTGGATATGAAGGTCTTGATTAGAGGTGTAGTGTTAACTTGATCATGAGAAGGATCTTTAATCAAGGATAATACTTCTTTAAGAACTTGCCATTGATCGGCATCATGAGTAAATCGCCATCTGAAGTCATAAGGCGATATGCCCCGTTTGAATAGACTGTTTCTATTACAAACGGTCCTTCCCATTTAGGCTAAAATTTGCCTTTGGTCTTATGCTCATAATCATCGGTCGTCTGACGGTTAAAACCAAATCTCCTTTCTGGAAGACTCTTTGTTTGACCTTCTTATTGAAGGATTTTGAGATTCGAGCTTGACACAACTCGATGTGTTGCTGAGCTTGTAGTCGCTTCTCATCTAGGGCTTCGAGCTCTTGAAGGCGCAACCGATCATTGTCCTCTGATGTGATCTTAGTCATTAAAGCAACTCGTAATGACGGCATCTGGATCTCCAATGGTATGACTGCTTCACACCCGTACACCAGGAAAAAAGGCGTATTGCCTGTGGGGGCCCCAACCGTGGTTCGGTAGTCCCAAAGACATTCACCAAGCTTTTCGTCCCAATCTCGCTTATTCGAGGAGACGAACTTCTTGAGCAACTTGATGATCGTCTTGTTGAATGCTTCCGCCAAGCCATTAGCGGCGGGATTATAGGCGGTTGAGGCCACATTCTGAATTCGATATTTATCGCAGAATCGATAGAATACCTGGCTTATGAATTGGGGACCATTATCTTGGATAATCCACCTAGGGACACCAAATCGATGGATGACGTGGTGTTTGATGAAATTAACCATGTTAGAAGTTTTGACTTCAACCAGTGGTATAGCTTCCGCCCACTTTGAAAAGTAATTGGTTATTGCCAGGATAAACCGGTGTCCTTTTGTCGAAGAGGGCTGATTGGCCCTACGACATCGATTCCCCATGCTTCAAATGGCCATGAAGCAACAGTTGGGTGGAGCAACTCTGAGGGTTGATGTATGAAGTCCACATGAATTTGGCATGCTTTGCACCTTCGTGCATATTGGATGGCATCGGCTATCATGGTTGGCCAATAATATCCAAGCCTATGCAACCTGTCTTTAAGCTTTGGACCTGGCTGATGAGCTCCGGAAATGCCGTCGTGTGCTTCTTTAAGCACGTCATATGCCTCTGAATTAGAAAGGCAATGGAGGAGGACACCGTCATATGAACGACGGTAAAGCGTCTTCAGAGTTGGATCGTAGTAGAAACGGAGAGACCTTCGTCTGATGGATGCCGCTTCTTTAGGATCGTCTGGCAGCAGACCATGTAAGGCATAGTCGATGAGAGGAAATCGCCAATCTCTTGGCTCAAGATCCGTGGAGACATTATAGGCTTCTCGGGTTCTTAACATATGCTTAGAACATACAAGGTGTCGAGTTGCCACTGTGAGGTGATACTCGATGTCGACCGGTAAGGCTAATGTTGTTGCTAATGTAGCAAGAGCATCTGACTTGATATTTTGAGATCGAGACACGTGCCCGATGTAGAAACCATCAAACAGATTAGCCAATTCGATGGCTGTATGGTAATAAGGCACCAAGTCTTCGTGGCGGACCTCATATTCGCCTTTAACCTGATTGATAATCAGTTTTGAATCGCCGTAGGCTTCGAGGTAGCGTACCCCCATTCCGTGGGCGAGCTGAAGGCCAATAAGTAGAGCATTATATTCTGCTACATTGTTAGAGTATGATTCCGTCAGAGAGAACGCTCAAGGAAGGACGTGATTTTGTGGAGAGATAAACACAACCCCCACGCCGGCGATGATCCTGCCCTTAGGACCTATTCGTAATGCTCCATCGAAGAACATCTGCCACACTTCATCCTCTGAAGTTACATTGGACTCGAAGACTTCATCTGGAATATCTTCGTGAAGTTTTAAGTTTTCCGGGACTGGATGAGCAGCCAAAAACTCTGCAAGGGCCTGTCCTTTAACCGCCTTTTGACGGGTAAAGATCATGTCGTATTGAGACAAAAGAAGCGCCCATTTAGCTAATCTTGAATTCAATGATCCTGGCTTCGTCATGAGAAGGCACAAAGGATTCACTCTGGAGATGACATGTATGGTTTGGCCGACCAAATAATGTCGTGTCTTCTGAACGGTAAAGACAAGAGCTAAGCACTCCTTCTCAATAGGATTATAGCGAGATTCTGCCCCTATTAGAGTCCTGCTCAGATAATAAATGGCTTGCTCGTGATCATTGTCGTCTTTTTGAGCAAGTAGGGCACCAAGAGAATGGTCCATAACTTTCACATAAAGCAAGAATGGTTTCCCCGATGTGGGGGCCACTAAGACTGGAGGTTTTGTGAGATATCTCTTGATGTCTTCATAAGCTTCCTGACAAGCTTGATCCCATACGAAGGAAGCACCCTTTTTCATGAGTCGGGTGAACGGTTGACAGCGGCCAGAGAGATTTGCGATGAATCTTCTGATGTAAGCCAGTCTACCCTGCAAGCCTCTAAGCTCTTTGAGGTTCCTCGGTGGATGCATGCTCTGAATGGCTTTGACCTTGTCTGGGTCAAGATAAATTCCTTTTGATGTAACGATAAACCCAAGGAACTTGCCACTCGAAACTCCCAAGAAGGATTTTGTCGGATTCATTTTCAGTTGATGAGCCCCATTATGCCGAACATTGTTCTCAAGTCACGAAGATGGTCATCCTTGTTGCGGCTTTTGACAGCAATGTCGTCGACATAGCATTCTACCATTTTCCGGAGATGATCGCGGAAGATTGTACTCATTGCCCGCTGATAGGTTGCTCCGGCGTTCTTCAGTCCGAAGGGCATTACAGTGTAGCAGTATACCCCCAAGGGTGTTCGGAATGAAGTATGCTTCTCGTCGTCGGGGTACATTTTGATCTGATTGTACCCTGAAAAACCATCCATAAAAGACATTCTTTCAAATCCACATGTATTGTCAATCATGATATCGGTAATGGGTAGTGGGAATTCATCTTTAGGACAGGCTGTATTGAGATCACGGTAGTCGATGCAGTCCGTATCTTCCCATTCTTTTTTAGGACGGGAACGATATTAGCAACCCAATATGGGTGCTGTTCCTCCCGTATGAAGCCGCATGCAATGAGCTTATGGACTTCGGCTTCAATAGCCTCCATAATGTTCGGGCGAAACCGGCGTTGTTGCTGCTTGACTGGCTTGGCATCAGGTCTGATATTCAGACGATGCATGGCGACTTGCGGATCAAGTCCGGGCATGTCTTCGTAGTTCCATGCGAAAATGTCTATATACTCCTTTACGAGTATTATTAATTCTTCTTTTTTCATAAGTGATAAGCTCTCACTTATAAAGATGGGTTTAGGGTGATCTTGACTACCCAAGTTGACCCGCATTACCTTATCTTCAGTAGGTGGTTCGCGCAGCTCGAATCGTTTTTCCTATTGGAGATCTAATTGCTGAGCCCATGGTTCCTCATCAGTAGTTTCTACCGGCTCCAATTGACTGCTTGAAATCATATTAACGGTGAGATTCTCGATCATCATTCCCACACTGACATCTGAGTCCCACTCGGAGGATGAGGCGGAATGGGATGGAATTGGTTCGTCATCTTTGAATTGAACTGTTGCTGGCGATGTGAGTGTAACGTATCCCAACCCCCTGCGTGTATTATCATAGTAACTTGCATGTTTCCCTTTTGACACAAAGTTACATAGCAAACTACGCCTTCCTTTTCTGAAATTTAGGCCCTCCCCATGCTTTAGACTGTAGCCCATTTTCTTCATAATATGGCGCGCTGGTCGTGTGTAATGGAAGAATTGTGGGGTGTCTGAGTCTGGATTTGAATCTGCGGCTGTGGACACTCGTGGTTGGGCTCTGCCAAATGTTAAATGTAACTGACCTTCTTTGGATGGAGGGATCACCAAAACGGTCCCTTCTACAGACTCCATGGGTGTGTTGGATGCACTTGGTCTATGTAAAGGCATGTGTAGAGAGCTATCCATGATGGATTCAGACAACCCAATACTCGCAGGATAATCGAAAGAAATATTATCATTAATTACCCATTCACCTTCATCTTCAGAAGGTGTGTTACATTGGGGAGATTAAGACATGCTATAATTGGTTCACCAATAAAAATAGCTGGCATGTCTGCTTCAGATTGTGAATCCGCCTCATTGCCACTATCATCATCATCTGGCAATGGTTCTTTGGGTGTTTCACCAGTCTCTTGATACAGGAGAGCGTCAGTGAAGTAATTTTTCACCCCTTTGAATGGTTGCTTCTCAGCGAAGACAGTTCGTATTATCGCGTCATCCTCAACATATTTGAAGCACTGGTGCAGAGTAGAGGGAACGATCTAGTTGGCATGGATCCACGGTCGTCCAAGCAACAAGTTGTATGACGTGTCGGCATCAATGACATAGCACGTCACTTCTGACTTCAGGCTCCCGATTTGGCAACGGAGTCGAATTTTTCCAAGTGGATGACTACTCCCGGCGTTGAAACCGTATATTGTAGTAGTGGTTGCAGACAACCTATACAGCGGTATACCGAGGAAGTAGAGAAGCTTTTTGGGGATGATGCTGAGTGCGGACCCCGGATCGACTTGTACCCTTTCAATGCATGTTGAACCGATGTATCCGGTGTAGTTTAGAGGTCGATCGTTCTTGTTGTCTTTGAGAAGCATATCTTCTGCTGTGAAGGTAATAGCGGGGACCTTTGATTGTGCATGATGGCATTCAGGACACGGAGACTGAGCGTCATCTTTAGGGTTCTCTGACATATATGTCAGGAATGATTCTGAATTAGCCAGCGCATCCCTGAGTGCTTCTCTTGTCTCTTTTGAGAGACGAAGGAGCTCGTGTATTGTAATACGAGCTGGGATATTAGCCAATTGGGCCAATAAGTCAAAACGAAAGGGCGTGTCAAGCCCTGGGCCTGAAGGCTTCTTTAGGACATGGTCGAACCGGACTTCCTTTGGCTTCTCTTTTCCCTTGGTTGGAATCGAAGCGGATGCTGCTACTTGTACTGATGTCGTTTGCTGTTATATCTCGTCAATAGCCTTCTCATACTGTTTTAAGTATGATTTTCCAGATCTAGTACCCGTCGGCTGAGGTACATCGGCCTGCGTCTCGCAAGCGTGCTTTTCCCCTTCAGAATCACTGAGAGAAGCTGACGTAAGATTGTCATCGTATGGCAGGATGGAGATGACATTACTAGATTTGATCTTCGATTTGGGCTTCTTTGAATCCTACTGTACGTCTTGGACAAGGTCTGGGTGTACCCACATGACTTCCCCTGTCTCCAATGTCAAGGGAACAAGACCTCTATTATCCTGAGTTTTAGCCGCAGGATGTTTGACTTCCAGCCGTGGCACAGGGACTGGAAAGGTTCCATCAGGAACTGTGACCTTTGGGGTTTTGCCGAACTCGAGGGTTACCATATTGGCAGTGACTTTCTTCTGCTCTGCCTTTAGTGTCAGGATCCCTGCGTCGATCAAGGCTTGAATTATGTCCTTGAGGACATAGCACTTGGCGGTAGGATGGTGAATCATCAGGTGGTAGGACAGTATTTGGGGTCATTCGTGCGTCCTATTTCATTGGGACACCAAGCCTCTGGTAGCTTCATTTTATTCCCTTTGTGGAACAAATGGAATATTGTGACCACCTGATCGTCTCTGAAGGAGTACTGTTTTGGAGGGAACTTAGACTCCTGATTATTGAAGCCTCTCTTCTTGGCTTTCGACTGTACGTTCCCGGACAATTCAATGGACATAGTCTCCTTCCATTTAGCTTGAGAAGACTGCGCTATGTCGCTACGTCCTTTGTTGTTCATACCCCATTTGCCTTTAGGGGTAGAGGGTTCGAACTTTTTAGCCGACTTTTCGGCTATCTCTGCTTGTTCGACCAGTTCTTTTTAGGTATGGGCTTTGACAGCCCCATGCGAACCTCTACTTGGTCTAAGAAGTTGTGTCTGCACGTCTTTAAGAGCATGGGTAATGGCATCCCTGCTGGGCACATCAAAGACAAGTTTCTGAATCGCTCAATATAGTCACGGACAGATTCGCCCTTCTTCTGCACGGTGGAGAGGAGCTTGTCCATGGTTACCTCGGTATCGTCCTCATAGAAACGAGAAAGGAATCGGGTTTCCAGGTCGATCCAAGAATTGACAGAGCCCGGAGGGAGACTTCGAAACCAATCAAATGCTACCCCCTTTAAGGTGCCAATGAACAGCCTAGCCATGATAGCATCATTGTCTATAACATTACCGGTCTGAGACCAGAAATAGTAGATGTGCTGGTTTGGTGAGCTCTTTCCATCATAGGTATGCAATGTTGGTGGTTTGAACTTCGGTGGGTATGGCACTGAATCCCACTCCAACGGGTAAAGACGGACCGTCCCCACTTTCTTTAACTCATCCCTCTGAGTTAGGGATGCGATTTGAGCTTGAAGCCCTTAAGAACTTCAGCGTCTAAAGAAGAACCCTCCTTGGACTTTTCCGTCTTCGGCTGGTCATTGCTAAGATGTTCTTCCTCGTCATGGTTACTCCCGGTATCATTGTTATTCCGGTTATTAAGGAGTTGAGCGAGCATCTGTTGAATGTTGTCCAGAGCTTCTTGCTGAGTTTTGAAAGTTTGCTCCTGAGCTTCCAAACGTCGACGAAGGTCGTCATTACCATTATCAGCCATGTTTACTGATGCTCTGTCTGTTCGCACCGAGCTGACTGTCGCCGAAGAAGCATACTCGCTGTCTTCATCTTCTTCATCAGGCCACTGAACTGATCTTCTCTTTGGTTCCGGTGAGGTTACTGTCGTTGAGGAAGATGGCTGTTCATAACTATAGGGTATCGCAACCCTAGATCTGGTGTTTCGAAAAACACCCTCTTCATGCACCAAGACTTCGCCTAAGCCTAGGCTATAATCTGGATCTGGGGAACTGTAGGGAGTGTCGTCGGATACTTGTCTGCCCCTGCACAGCTCTTGTCCTCTTCACGTCATGTTGACGGATGCAGAGGGTAGATCTCGTGAGACGCTCCTTTATGATGTTTCACCGGGGCTTGTATCGACAGCCGATCAAAAACTGATCGTCGGCCTGGAGAAGTGGTGGGGATTGGTCCCAGCCGGCAATGAACCGAGTGGAGTGTCATCAGCTGACATCCCGCTTGTTGACAACAGGGGGAAGTAGTTCGAAAAGATTCCGACTTCCGTTTGTTCGTCAAGAATTCCCGCAAGTCAGACCCAGTTGGGCCTAAACGATCCAGCGCAGAAGCTCTTTTGGATCGCGCATAGGACGATGTCCTGCTCCTTTTATCACCGCAGAGGGGATTAGCACAGAGTAGTGCTTCAGTTCTAGCTTCGCGGTTAAGAACCTTAGAAACGCCCTTGGGCGCTGAAGCTGCATAAGCAACGCTATCAGCACTTAGGGACAATCCTTTAACTCCGCTGCGAAAAGCGAACGAAGCACGCTGTTGTGCTTTGACTTAGGCTTCGTGGCTATGGACGCTGCGTGTACGCTGTGGTACAGTAGCTTCGCTCGTGAGAACAAGGCTGGTGCGAGGCGCTACTGATCTTGAGTTGGGCGAAGGTACTGTCGCCCTTGTATCTTCGCGGCTAGCAGCATTGTTGGAGCAGGCAGGCATCTTGCCTTTTTCTTCGCGCGAGAGACGCACTTTTGGCATAGCTACGCCTGAGGCTTTGCCCAGAACCTTCTGTTTTGGCCTCCACATCTGCTTTGACAAGGGAGACTTAGGTTCGCAAGGAACCTGATTAGTCATACGCGAGGTTGAGGGGTGTTGGCAGAATTCTGCTCCTGGTTTCTGTTCTGAAACTTTGGTCATGGAGACCCTTTCTATGCTTCCGTGCATAAAGCATTAGACCACCCCCAGAGAGGACTTCTTCAAATTTATCTTGGTCAAAGTGAACGACCAGGTTTTCGAAAGTGGTAGACTTGAACTGCGAGCTTGCTTCCTTGTTGCGCCAGAGAACCGCAGTAGGCTCGCAGGGAGCCTTATCTGTCTCCGCAGAGACTTGCATTGAAGAATTAGCCAGAGAGGCTCTGGCCACACCAGCTTTCTTGAATTCAGAGATAGACCCGAAGGTCTGTTCGTCGCATTGCGACACTTGATTCTCAACAGTGGAGAAATCAATCCCCAGTGGAGTCGCCATCTTGTTTTCCATTGATTTGCAAAGGGAAAAACTTCCAAAAAAGAGAAGTTGAAGAGCTAAATTACAAGTAATACAGAAGATTACAAGTAGATCTCCTCAGAGATTCTGGAGAAGCGTGTCGATAGGAGTCTGGTCAGCGCGCAACCACTTTGTCCCTTTGACGATGCGAGCGATGAGATTCCCTTCTCGCCTGATTCGGGGAATCAGAGAACAGAAGGTTGGTAGAACCCTCTTGTTACTTCTCAAAACCGCCTTCGCTTAGGAATTCCTTCTCGCCTGGTTCCGGAGGTTCCTTGAGAGGAAGGAAGGTATTAGGGTATCAGCACCCTGATTAGAGAAGCAGCTCTCTAAAAGCCTCTGAATTCAAGAGAATAGATCTCTGTTGGTACGCGCGGTGCGTCCTCTCGAGAAGTCGTGAAGAAGTCCTTGCGTGTGTGCAGCTCTTCGTGCGCGCCTCTCTCCTTGTGACCCTGGTGGGCTATTTATAGGGAGAGCAAGGGTATAATTGTCCCTTGAAAATATAGAAACAGATTGAATCAAATCTGTTTAAATCTGGAAAGTAACCTTGCTGCGAGGCTAGGATCAGCTTCTGCGAAGCTAGAAGTAGCAGGTCGGTTGATCCTCTTGATCTGTTTTGATCCTTTCCATATAATTGGAAGATCTCCCCTGATCCTCTTACTCGTTTTAGGAGAGTCAAGAGATTATGGCAATCAACTGCCAAATTTGATCTCAGATTTGATCTTGATTGGATTTGATCTTGATCCTGATTAGATTTGATCTCATTTGGAGATTTAATTGATCAAAGGTTGACCATAGCAGACCCGTAGTGGCGCTGCCCACATCGAGCTCGCAGCGGAGCTGGAAGGTGCATGTGGCGAAGTTAGAAGACAGCTCTTCAACGGAGCTAGATATCGTCCGTGGCGAAGTTACCGAATATCCTTCTGCGCGGTTGCGTGTATGAGCGAAGCTAACTCTCTCTGCAGAGTTAACTGAGCACTTCAGGTGAAGCTATAAGTTAGCTTCTTGGCGGAGCTGTGAATGGCTTCAAGGCGAAGTTGGATGATCTTAGCCTCTCAAGCGAGGCTGTCCCTTTGGGCTCATGTGATGCTAAGTGCTAGCATCTTAGACCTACTGAGGTCTGTTTAGAGGCAATCTGGGCTTACTGTCTGTCAAGTTGCTTCTTTGTCCCTCGGAGATGGGTGAAAACTGGTCGTCAGCTTACCTGTCACTTGTCTTTTGTAAATGTCAACAAGTACAGAACCGGTCGTCAGCTTGTCTATCTCTTGTCTTTTGTAAATGTCAACAAGTTCAGACATTGTTCAGACCAATCAGAACGTATATCACTTGTCTTTTGTAAATGTCAACAAAGTTTAGACATTGTTTAGGCCAGTCAGGATCTTGTCTTTTTTAAAGTGTCAACAATCTCAAGGGAGTCAATCCCTTAGACCATATAGCAAGCTTCGTCGGACTCATCCCTTCTTGGTTCACTCTCCAAAATGTGTTACACTTGTTCCTCGAGAGAAGTCAATGTGTTCTACACTGCAAAAGCGGAATCACAATGAGAAATCATAAATAAATGATCTTTGTTAATGTTTGCTTTAGTGCCATTAATGTTTGTGCATTACCCTCACTATACTTGCCATTATTAATATAAGAAATTTTAGTTGTGGTAAGATGACATGCAAACCTAATATTTTAAATATGCACTTATCTTAAACTTTCACAAATCAATATTAGATGCATCATATGAGGGTGGAGCAAGATAATTCATGAGTGTATACTAAATGTGTGCAAAGCAACTATCTAGATTAGCAAATAAGGATCTCACTCCTAGGTGGTTAAACTAAATATCAGGAGCGCTAACTCTAATACCAATTGTAAGTAGACCTAGAGGGGCGGTGAATAGGAGTACAAGCTAATCTAGGACAAATGATGCGAAATTAAAAACTAAATTGCTAACATACTATGTGTAACCAAGAGTGAGTCTGAATTTCTCGTGAAAGGCTCTGAAACTACTCCTTTAGATTCCTCTAGACTAAAAGTTGATGTGCTTTAAAAGCTCTTTTGGTTGAACACAAGTGAGGGCACACAAACAATATCTAGCATATGAATATGAACAATAAAAATAATGGAAGATATAAAGAGAGAGAGTTGAGAGATAGTGGATCAAACGCAAACACCAAGATATGTTTCGAGGTTCGAGCCACTGCTCTACGTTCCCGCCTTCACACATAAGGATTTCCACTATGTCCACACATGATCTTTTACAAAGAGACCTCAACTGAGGAATTATAATTACAACAAGAGTACACAACTCCACTCTTAAACATAAACCTCTACACAAGAGGTGGGCACTAACCCAAGCACGAAGCAAAGAAAAGTATAACTAGGTGATCACAAAGATCACAAAAACTCTCTTGGTGATATCAAAGGATCACAAATAATTTTTCTCACAAACAAAGATCCCAAAGATAGATTTGAGATGATAGCTCAAATATGTGAGAAAACAAAGTATTTTGAAAAAAAAACAATAAAGAAAACACTTGAAAAAAACTTCTAAATAGATATGAAGTTGAAGAATAAAAGGTAAAATTCCTAAAGCTTGATTTTCTTTGATTTTTCAAAAACTTTGAAATAATAAAAGATAAGAGTTTTGACACAAAAACTTCTTTTAAAAACTTATTGAAAACACTTAAGAAGATGGAGAAATTTGCTCGTTAAAATCTTAGGGAAAACAGCTCCCAAAGATCTAATTTTATGGGGGTCTGAAAATATAGCCATTGGGGTCCAGAATAGGTCAGAAATGACCTGTCGGTCGATCGCCTGGTCGAACGGCCAATGGTCAGATTTCTGACCGTTAGGCTACCGGTCGACCGCACGGTCAACTCCCCAGGCAAACATGCCTAACGGTCAACTGCCCGGTCGACCAGGGTCAAATCCAGAGAGCTAACTCTCTGGACGATCGACCGACTGGTCGACTAGGGCCAGATCCAGAGAGCAAGCTCTCTGGATCGGTCGACCATCCGGTCGACCGGCCCATGGCCAAGGCTGTTGTGCACGTTTTGTGCAAATCGGTCGACCGACTGGTCGACTGAGCTCTGGTCTGGTCGACCGCTAGAAGGTTCAGACCAGGGTTATAGGGTTTGAAATCTAACTTGTTTAATCCCTATAAAATTCACAAAAATAAGTTCAAGTGCAAATAATTTAAACTATTTTGAGGCATAGAAAATAAGCTTGAAACCAAAAATTGTATTTTCAAAAACTTATTTTATCTTTCAAGAGTTTTTGAGTAGACTTCAAAATGAAAAACTATTTTTCTAAAAATTTGTTTCATTTTTGTCTTCAAGAGTTTTTTAGAAGACTTCAAAATGAAAAACTATTTCTCAAAAACTTATTCAAATACAAAAACAAGATATTGAAACACATTTGAAGTATAGTGCGTATGAATAGAATCCAATACACATAGAAATGATATATCTATGTTATTGACATTAAATACCAAAATAAGTTTTGATAAAAACAAAATTTGAAATCATGAACTAGAATCATCAAAATAAGTTTTTAGACAATATGAAACATAGATGTATATGGATGAAATCCAATATACATTAAACCATGTAAAACTTATTTTGATTCTATCTCTTCATGACAATGAAAGATATGTTCTTTGAAAATCAAAAATGGTTATTGAACTTGTGTGTGTGTGTGAGAGACTAATTATCCTTACATAAGATTTAAACTCTAAACTAAACAAATCGAAGTCTTCTCGTTGATCTTCATCTCCAAGATGACTCGATCCAAACTCAATTCATAGAGCTTGACTCCTTCCGAGTGCTAGATGCGATCTTGAAGCACGAGCTCTTGAATCAATACGTGTTAGCTCCAAAACTGAGTTTAAAATCTTTGTTGAAGCTAAACACTTACTAAGATCTTGATCAATAACTGAAACTATATAAACACAAGATCATTAGCAAACTAATATTCATAAGTTAGTCATCATCCAAACTAAGGTGAAGGGCCTCTGGGCCAACAATCTCCCACTTTTTGATGATGACAAGACTTATGAGATTATATACGCATAGATTAAGCTTCATAGAAGCTCCCCCTTAACTTATGCATATGAATAAAATGATAAAAATATGCAATGTAAGCTCAAGATACCAATAAAAACACACACACACACACACATGCACAAACAATTAATTAAACATGCATATATAAACACAAATCTTTTTCCCATTTTTTGTCACTCATCAATAAAGGGGTGAAGACAAACAAAAAATACTAACAAAACATATTTTGAAGGAAAGAAGAATTTGGGTTTGAACATGCAATACCAATAAACATATTTTAAAACAAAGTTTTGATACCAATAAAAATAATCAACTGAAAGAAACCAATTGAACGTGAAATCATTTTTTTATCAATTGAAATAAAACAATCTTTTTGCCAATTGATACCAATAGAAAGACATGAAGCCAATTGAAAGTAAAAAAAATCAAATTTTTAGATAAATACTAAAACCATTTTGTAATAACGATACCAAATTGAGAATAATACCAATTTAAGATTATTGATGCCAATATTGAAAATGCTAGCATATACCAAAACAGAATATTTTCCATCATAAAGAGTAGGAGTAAGATATCAATTGAAAATAAAATTAATTGAAAGATAAAACAAGAATTTTTCTCTCCCTTTATGAAATACCAATAAAAATTATGCATAAACTCGTAAAGATACCAATTATCATTAAGAACATAAAGTTTAGCATAAAATCAATTTGTGCTAAAAAATATATGGACATTGTAAAATAAGCACAAGAAAAAACATCTATATGTATGTATGATCAGAGCAATATAATATCAATTGAAATTAAGATGCATACATTTAGAAAACAAATATGAGTATACAAAAATGAATTTTCATTAAGATCATGTATAACTCATACCTACCACCCAATTATACACAAGATAAAAAGATATTCAATAAGGTATACAAGTCATGGTCGCCCAACCAACTGCCCTTAAATAGTAGGTATTTTCAAAAATATGATTTGAAGATCATTTTAGCATAGTTTGAAAAATACTACTAAATTGAAGAATAACGAAACTAGTTTTATGATAATTTTGAAAACTAGTGCGAAATTCTTCAAGTAAGAATAAAACAAATATATATTTTATAATATATGAAAATTACATGAGAATCGACACTCAAAAATTTATAAAACACATATAGGCTCTGGATCAAAACTATTGTAAAAAGATATATAGAGTGTACAAGATTCATGTAAGAACCATATGTAAGAACCATATACATGAAAATGAATCAATAAAGCTCACATGAAGTTCCTTACTCAAAAACATGAAATCATCAAAACTTCAATTTTTATTAAAAAAAACTTCAAGGTGTATGTGTGTTTTGTCGAAACTAAAGTATACATACATATCCCAAATATAAACGAGTCCATAAAAGATTTTGTATGAAGGCAAGTGGCTTTAGGATAGACATGTATATCTAAGAGTTTTAGACAAATTAACATATACACGAAGCTAAACAAAAACATGTACAAAAATAGGAAAAATAAGTAAAGATGTAAGAATCATCAAAATTAGGTCATACTAATACACCTAATGAGTACACAAGAGCAATAAAGTACAAACACATAATCAAGTGTGGCTCATTAATTGTACAAGCATAAACACAAGTTTTAATGAAAACTACTTCTAAACATGTAATCAAAACATGAAGTACAAAAGATAAACAAACATGATCATTAGGGTAAATACACATGCTATTAGAACTAGGATATACACACTAGTTAAACTCTAGTGAGAACACAAAAAAAATGAATCCATATAAACATGGGTGTATCTCAAAGACTATCTATGTATATTATATGTCTAATTAACATTGCATTTAACATAATGAGCATTAAAACATGATATGCTACAGATTAATAATCTAAAAGCATGTAAACTAAAATAAGAAGTTAGAGATAGTCACCAAATCATGAACCAATCTCTAGATCTTCAAAGCATGGTGGTCTTCTACCTAAACATCCCTTGAAAGTGATGCATTCATAAATATGATCTTTTAGTACGGATCACATTCACCATCAAGGTACCGATACTCTCACGTCGTGTGTTCAAATACAATAAGAGTTGATTTTGGTACCCAAACTTTTTTGGATCCATGGAGGTTAGCACTTTTCCTAACCCAAATAAATTTATTTGTAAAATATGAATCATGTATTCTGTTATAACAAAATTTTTTAAGGTGGCCCTTACGTCCACAATGTGTATAAGTGTACACATGAGCATACATGATATCATGTGTGTGAACATGAGAAGTATGTGTATGTCGTGATGGGTGTGCATGAATATGTGGATAATGTTTCTTCCGAAATATAGATTCCAAACGTGTGTGGTTCATGGCACATTGGCTCAGAGTGGAGCCCAAACAATCCACACTCTTCTTCATCATGCAAAATCATTTTCAATTATTGAAGAAGAAGTGGAGCATGCATTCTTATCAATAGGAGGTATGGCAATAGATCATGACAAGAATGGGAAGCAAAATCATTTTTCAAAGAAATATTTTTTTTAAAGAAACACATTCTAATTCTTTAGAAATTAAAACAATTTTGTTTTTCAAAACATCGTTCTCTTTTATAACAAAATCAAGATTTGAAGACAAAACCTCATTTTTCTGCAAAACAAGATCAAAATCATTTTTATTTTTTAAAATTTTATTTTCATTTAAAGAAAGGTCAATTAGAACTTTCAATGAATCGCTCTTATTTGAAATTTCAACCCTTTCTTGCAAAACTAAGTCAAGATTTGAAAATAAAATTTTATTCTCTTCTTTTAAATCAAAACTCTTGCGTTTTAAAGCGTTTTACCTTGAAAGCAAGTTTTCACAAAACATAGGTAGTTCTTCATTTAAAGCATGAATATATATATAGTATTGTTATCACATGAAGAACTAGCACCATCATCTAGATGAGTATCCGAATATATCTCAAGGGAGTCAATCCCTTAGACCATATAGCAAGCTTCGTCGGATTCATCCCTTCTTGGTTCACTCTCCAAAATGTGTTACACTTGTTCCTTGAGAGAAGTCAATGTGTTCTACACTGCAAAAGCGGAATCACAATGAGAAACCATAAATAAATGAACTTCGCTTAATGTTTGCTTTAGTGCCATCAATGTTTGTGCATTACCCTCACTATACTTGCCATTATTAATATAAGAAATTTTAGTTGTGGCAAGATAGACATGCAAACCTAATGTTTTTAAATATGCACTTATCTTAAACTTTCACAAATCAATATTAGATGCATCATATGTGGGTGGAGCAAGATAATCCATGAGGGTATACTAAATGTGTGCAAAGCAACTATCTAGATTAGCAAATGAGGATCTCACTCCTAGGTGGTTAAACTAAATATCAGGAGCGCTAGCTCTGATATCAATTGTAAATATACCTAGGGGGGTGAATAGGCGTACAAGCTAATCTAGGACAAATGATGCGAAATTAAAAACTAAATTGCTAACACACTATGTGTAACTAAGAGTGAGTCTGAATTTCTCGTGAAGAGCTCTGAAACTACTCCTCCAGATTTCTCTAGACTAAAAGTTGATGTGCTTTAAAAGCTCTCTTGGTTGAACACAAGTGAGGGCACCCAAACAATATCTAGCATATGAATATGAACAATAAAAATAATGCAAGTATAAAGAGAGAGTTGAGAGATAGTGGATCAAACGCAAACATCAAAATATGTTTCGAGGTTCGAGCCACTGCTCTACGTCCCCGCCTTCACACATAAGAATTTTCACTATGTCCACACATGATCTTTCACAAAGAGGCCTCCACTGAGGAATTACAATTACAACAGGAGTACACAACTCCACTCTCAAACATAAACCTCTACACAAGAGGTGGACACTAACTCAAGCATAAAGCAAAGAAAAGTATAACTAGGTGATCACAAAGATCACAAACACTCTCTTGGTGATATCAAAAGATCACAAATAATTTTTCTCACAAACAAAGATCCTATGATATCTCAAATATGTGAGAAAACAAAGTATTTTGGAAAAAAAAATAACAAAGAAAACACTTGAGAAAAACTTCTAGATAGATATGAAGTTGAAGAATAAAAAGTAAAATTCCAAAAGCTTGATTTTCTTTGATTTTTTAAAAACTTTAAAACAATAAAAGATTAGAGTTTTGGCACAAAAATTTCTTTTAAAAACTTGCTGAAAACACTTAAGAAGATGGAGAAATTTGCTCTTTAAAATGGGAAAACAGCCCCAAAAGACCCATTTTTATAGGGGTCTGAAAATATAGCCGTTGGATCCAGAACAGGTCAGAAATGACTTGTCGGTCGACCGTCCGGTCGACCGGCCAATGGTCAGATTTCTGACCGTTGGGTTACCGGCATGGTTCGAAGACTCGGCCGAGTCGTATCCGTCTCAACACCCGCCGAGACGAGTCCGAGACCCGATTCGAAGGATCTACTCAGAAACGACCGAATCCATCTTGACTCGGAGTTGACTCAGCTGATTCAGCTCCAAGTCAAGGCTGATTTGATTAAAAAAATTCAAACTTACCTGGAATTTAGGGCTCTCCGCCTGCCCCGCCGCTTGCTCCGCACGACCTCTCCCCTGCCTTCGCCGCCTGCTCTGCCCGACCTCTCTCCTGCCCGTTGCCGCTGCGAGAGACAGAAGGGGAGAGAGACAGGGAGAGGAGAGGGAGATGAGAGAGAGGGAGGGAGAGGGAAACGTTTGAGAGAGAGGAGAGTGAGTGAGAGCGAGAAAAAGCTAGAGGGAGGGAGATAGTAGAGAGAAGGGAGAGGGGGAGCGACGAGAGAGAGGGAGACAGAGCCAGAGGGAGGGAGAGATCGGGTGATCTCACCTGATCTCTCTCCTTCATCCTTTTCTTTTTTTTATTTTTGGGTTTTTTATATTACCCCTCAGATCTTTTATATTTATATTTCTGAATTTTCTCTCAAATCATCATATTTTTCCAATTACCCCCTCAAAACAAATTTGTTTTGGACATGTGATACATGAATTTTGATGTCTACATTTTTTTTACGATTTGTCATGATTTTTTCATAATTTATTGAGCTTTTTATGTATTTTACGCGTATCATCCGAGTCCGATCCGAGTCGTTGAGACCGATCCGTCTCAGTGTCGGCCGAGTCAGCGGTCGAGACCGCGACTTTGAACCATGGCGACCGGTCGACTGCCCAGTCGACCGCCCCAGGCAAACATGCCTAGCAGTCGACTGCCTGGTCGACCGAGACCAGAACTAGAGAGTTAACTCTATGGTCGGTCGACCGACCGGTCGACCGGGGCCAGATCCAGAGAGCTTGCTCTCTGGATCGGTCGACCGTCCGGTCGACCGGCCCATGGTCAAGACTGCTGTGCACGTTTTGTGCACATCGGTCGATCGACCGGTCGATCGAGCTCTGATCCGGTCAACCGATCTGTCGACCGCCAGAAGGCTCAGACCAGGGTTATAGGGTTTGAAATCTAACTTGTTTAATCCCTATAAAATCCTATATAATCTTATAAAATTCACAAAAATAAGTTCATATAAGCACTTGAAATACAAATATGTTTGATCAAAGATCAACCCATATTACAAACAATTTGAACTATTTTTTAGGCATAGAAATTAAGCTTGAAATCAAAAACTGTATTTTCAAAAACTCTTTTTTATCTTTCAAGAGTTTTTGAGTAGACTTCAAAATGAAAAACTATTTTTCCAAAAACTTTTTTCATTTTTGTCTTCAAGAGTTTTTGAGAAGACTTCAAAATGAAAAAATATTTCTCAAAAATTTGTTCAAATATAAAAACAAGATATTGAAATACATTTGAAGCATAGTGTGAATAGAATCCAATACACATAGAAATGATATATCAATGTTATTGACATTAAATACCAAAATATCTTTTGATAAAAATAAAACTTGAAATCATGAACTAGATCATCAAAATAAGTTTTTAGACAATATGAACCATAGATGTATATGGATGAAATCCAATATACATTAAACCGTATAAAACTTGCTTTGATTCTATCTATTCATGAAAATGAAAGATATGTTCGAAAATAAAAAATAGTTAAATAGAAACCAAAATTTTTGAGCTTGTGTATGTGTGCTTGAGCATATCAAGACTAACTATCCTTACACAAGATCTAAACTCTAAACTAAACAAACCGAAGTCTTCTCGTCGATCTTCATCTTCAAGACGACTCGATTCAAACTCGATCCATAGAGCTTGACTCCTTCTAAGTGCTAGATGTAATCTTGAAGTGCGAGCTCTTGAATCAACACGTGTTAGCTCCAAAATTGATTTTAAATCCTTTGTTGAAACTAAATACCTACTAAAATCTTGATCGATAACTGAAACTATATAAACACAAGATCATTAGTAAACTAACATTCACAAGTTAATCATCATCAAAACTAAGGTGAAAGGCCTCTGGGCCAACATCAACCTCTTGTCTTCTTGGGGATTGAAATTTTGAACGGTAGACCTTTGGGCTTTCTTCCTATCTATAAATAGGGCGAAACTTTGAGGGAAAATCTGTGCTTCTTCTTGAAAGCTTCTTGCTTTCAAAATTTTGCATTGTTGGGGGGGCGATGATGTCTTCTTTCTTCTTCGTCTGGTAGAGAAAAGAGAAGGAGAGGGTGGGGACGGTTGCTGCGCTCTAATGTTCAGGAATTTTTTTGCCAAGGAACGTCAGTTTTCGCGATGGGCTCATCGAGGAAGATTAGTTTTCACGACAAGACCCGGCTGTCAGGGAGGATAGGTAGGGCTCATGCTTCTGTCTCGTCTGTCCATCAGGTCTTTGATCAGATCGGGATGGGCTGGAGTTCGGTTTCAACATCTCTCTTTCCTTATAGCGTGTAGTCGGGGGGAGGCAAAGGGCGTGCTTGATGATGGTTCCGATCCATGGGTCAGACCGTCTGTGCTTATGTTGAATGTCGTCGCTTTGCCTGCCTCCGTCCGAGTTCATCTTCAGAGTTACAGGCTTGGCGTTGGTATCATCATTGTCTTACAGGCTTCAGTCTACAGTTAAGGCGTGATCTTCAGTGTTGGCGCTTTCTTGGGAGTTCTCGGTGTCATTTCTCTCCCGAAAATTGTGGATTGTTTGTTTAGGAGTCATATCTTGGATGTTGTCGTGGATGTTGTGCCAGAAAGCGTATTTGTTTTTTCTTTCAAGAAAGACACAAACATGTAATAGCTTTTGTATTACTCTTGTTAGATGTAACCAGGCTTGTATTTGAATGGATGTAATCGAAAAACTTTATAATAAAGCAGTGAATTAAAATGAGAGTATTATTTGGATCTTGCCTGGATTGTTTTGTGACTGTTTTGTTTGGAAATGATTTGGTGTGTGGTTCCCGAGTGATGTCTGTCCCACAACGGCACTTGCAAATTTTATTTCCGAGTGGAGAGATCCCAACTACAGAGTTGAGCCTCTGAGAAGAGGAAATCCCTACAATAAAGTTTGCTCGATGTCGCTTCTGAGGGGGATTTCCTAGTTGCGGAGCTCTGTTGTCGGGGTTGTCGTTGTGGGAGAGCCTCCGCCTTTTCAGGAGGCTCCCCAAGGGGTAGCCGTCAGAGTAGGACTCGATATAAACTATTGACTCACTTGAGCAGCCAGCAGGGTGAGAACCCGATATAGGTTGAGCTCTAAGCAGTCATTGTGGGCGAGCCTCCATCTTTCAAGAGACTACCCGAGGGGTACCCTTAAGGGTGAACACCAGATATAGGCTGTTGACTAGCTCGAGTAGCTATCAGGGTGAGGACCTGATGTAGGCTAAGCTTCGAGCAGCCACCTATGGGCGAGTCTCCATCTTTCAAGAGACTCCCCGTGGGGTAACCGTCAGGGTAGGACCCGTTATAGGTTGTCGACTCGCTCGGGCAGCCATCAGGCTGAGGACCCGATATAGGCTGAGCTTCGAGCAGTCATTGTGGGCGAGCCTCCATCTTTCAGAAGACTCCCCAGGTTGTTGGGAGTGTTTAGCGTACTCGAAGAAGGAACAAAACATCAAAATAAGAGAAATTGCATAACTTTTTCATTGGATATTACATAGTTTTACACATACTATCGTTTCAAGTGAAGAGTTTCATTGCTTCTTGAGGATCTTCCTGATTAGCCGAGGTGTACGATCTTTTGCCTCCTCGAGCGATGATGGTGCAAGGACCCTTCCGGTTGGGGCTGACCTTCTCTTGATCCTTCTGTTGTGTAGTCTAAATAATGTGCTTCAGGACCAAGTCTCCGACTTGAATTTTACAAATATTCACCTTCTTGTGGTCATTGCTTAGATCTGTTGTTTGTATGCTGTGATGTGGATCGAGGCCTGCTGTTGCTTTTCTTTCGACTGATCCAGGATCAGGCAGAGGCGGAGTTGTGCATCATTTTGGTCTCGATCGACTCCTTCCATGCGGAGTGTTGGCATGCTGATGTTGGCCGTGATAATCATTTCCGTTCCATATGCCAATGTAAACGGTGTTTCACCTGTCGAGACGCGCTTGGTGGTCCTATGGCCCAGAGCACCGGGGAGTTTCTCGACCCATTTGCCCTTTTGCTCTGTTCATACTTTTGCACAAGCTGTTGAGGATGGTGTTATTACTGATCTCAGTCTGACCGTTGCCTTGAGAATAACAGGGTGTGGAGAATCGGTGGGCGATCTTATATTTAGAGCAGAAACTGGCAACTTGCTTGCTGGCAAAGTGTCCCATTATTGGAGATAATGGTATAAGGGAGTCCGAAGAGACACCACGTTCAGTCAAAGAAACTTGACAATCTGTTGACCAGTGACTTCGAAGAGGCATCGCTTTGACCCATTTGGTGAAGTAGTCGGTGGCTGCCAACATGAACTGCAGCTGAGGCTGTGCTCTGGGGAGTGGACCAATCACGTCCAACCCTAATTGCATAAAGGGCCAAGGACTTCGCAAAGTGTGGAGGTTGATACTCAGATTGTTTGATGCTGGGGCAAATCTCTGACACTGCAAGCATTTCTTCACAAGATCCTTGGTGTCGTCGAACATCTTGGGCCAGTAATACCCTTGATTGATGACCTTATGGGCGATGGAGTAGCCTCCCGAATGATTCTCACAGTTGCCATCATGGATTTTCTGCATCACTCCAAGTTTCGTCTGATCCGAGGCACCTTAGTTAGGGGTTGGCATGAAGCTTAGAGTAAGGCTTCTTGTATAAGACATCTCTGAGGAGCGTGTGTTTGGTGGCCAAGTGCAGGAGATTTTGTGCCTCCGCTCTATCGTCGGAGAGCGACTTATCCCTCAGATAAGCAATGATAAGTGTATGACCCGGAGAAGGAGAGGACAGGGATTGCCGTAAAAGTTTTCCTTGAATCAAATGAAAAGGATTACAACAAAAACTGTTCCTTCCGGTTACAAGGGAGGGAGAATATTGAATCTTGAATTCCCCCTTTGTTTAAGGCTGGGTTCTTCGTGTGGCGGTGGAGAGTGAATCTTGTTCTCCGTTGACCAGATGACCGTCCTTCAGGGATCTCCTCTTCGGCCGGTAGAAAGAGTGACACAGCTCTGTCTACTAAAACTCTAAAAGAGAAGGTAGGCGAAAGCTAGCTCGTACGCAGCGAACTTGCTGAAGAGTTGATCTGCTTCTTTTCTCTCTGTGTCGCCCTCTGTCTCTCTTCGTCCGATTGATTCTCTGATCTCCTTCCTCTCCTCCTTTCTTCATAGCAAACAGGGCTATTTATAGAGGTACCAGGGTGAACGTGCCCCTAAAAACGCTCCACAATGAGGGCCAACTCCCCGCTACATGGGCGGTAACTAACCCACGTGCCTGCTAAAGACACGCCACGATGGGGGCTGATTTCCCTTACGTGTAGGCAGTGATTGGTCCCTTAACCAAGGCGGTTATAACTGAGACGCGGGTGTCAGGCCGACGCGCCTTGATGCTGAGACGCGGGTGTCGAGCCGACGCGCCTTGATGCTGAGACGCGGGTGTCGAGCCAACGCGCCTTGATGCTGAGACGCGGGTGTCGAGCCAACGCGCCTTGATGCTGAGACGCGGGTGTTAGTCCCTCACGTCTAGAGCTTGAAACTTTCTTTTCAATGGCTTGTCCTCCAGTACTTTTGGACAGCCTACAATAAGATCCCTCCATTCTGGTGAGGTATCAAGGTGAAGGACCTCTTTGATCGGTCGTTGGACGCTCGAGTTGATGATGTGCTTGACGGGAATCTCCCATCTGAATTGAAATTTTGTGGTTGTCCCCAGGTTGGCAAGTGAGGCAACGTGATTGTTTTCATATCTGGGGACCCATTTGAAGTTGCTTCAGGGGATTTTAGATTTCAGCCCGAGAACCAGTCTAGTACTCCGCCATCCGAGCGTGATGTATTCCTCGCTGACTTGGTTAACCACTAGCGAGGAATCACACCGAACTTCGAGCCCTGTGATTCTGAGTGTTATAGCCATTCGGAGTCCGGCTAGGACTGCCTCATACTCGACTTCATTGTTGGAGGCCGAAAAGTCGAGGGTAAAAGACTGCTCGATGATATATCCTTCTGAAGAATGAAGACAATCTCGACGTCCGCCTCCATGCCGTTTGAAGCCCATCCATATTCAGAATTCATCCTTCCAGTAAGTCACATTGCTCTGTGACTCCCGGGGTAAAGTCAGCAATAAAGTCCGCCAAGACATGCCCTTAATTGTTATCCTCGGTTCGTATCTGAGTCCATAGGGCCTCAGTTCCGATGCCCATTTCAATATCGTCTCATTACTTCTGGATCCCTATAACACGTCGCAAGGGATGCTCCGTGAAGATCTTGATTGAGAAAGTTTGGAAGTAGTGTTTGAGCTTCTTCGAGAAGATGAAGAGAGCGAGGACCAATTTTTCTAGCCTTTGGTATCTGGTTTGTGGCTCATTCATGAAATGGCTGACGTAGTAGACTGGCTTCTAGATGCCTTCATCTTCACGAATCAGGGCCCGCTCATGGATGACTCCGAGACAGCTAGATAAAGGAATAATGTTTCTCTTGAGGTGGGCTTGGACAAGAGTGGAGGTGAAGCCAGATATCTCTTTAGATCTTAGAAAGCTGTCTCGCATTCCTCGTTCCAGCGAAAATTTTCGATGTAATTTGATAGACATTCTAGTAGTGAATCAACTCGTTCTTCTTCAAGGCTGGAAGAAGGCTTGCATTTGTCCGTGGATTGGCTGATGAATCGGTTCAAAGCAGCAAGACGTTCGTTCAGCATATGGACCTCTTTCACACACATGAGCGACTTTATGTTTAAGATAGCAGATATCTGGTTAGTGTCAGTCTCGATGCCACATTGAGTGACCAGATACCCTAAAAACTTCTCGAAAGCAACCTCGAATGTGCACTTTTTGGGGTTAAGCTTCGCCTTGTACTTCCGCAGGAGGTCGAAAGGTTTGCCCAAATGTTAGAGGTGATCCTTATGCAGGACACTTTTCATCAACATGTCATCAATATACACTTCCATTGTGCTCCGGATCAAATCCTTGAAGACTTTGTTAACCATGCACTAGAAGGTGGCCCTGACGTTTTTGAACCGGAAGGGCATCACCTTGTAGCAATAAATTTTCCGACCAATAGTAAAAGCAGTCTTGTCTTCATCTGGTGGATGCATCTTGATCTGGTTGTACCCGGAGTAGGCATCCATGAAGTTGAGAAGTTCATGGCCCGTCGTTACCCATACCAGCTGATCGATCCTCGGGGGGAGAGTTATCATTTGGGCAAGTGAAGTCGATGCAGACCCTCCACTTGTCATTCTTCTTCTGCTTCATGAGAACGGGATTGGAGAGCCAGTCCGGATAGAATGTCTCTCGGATGAAGCCAGCTTGTACTAGGTGGTTAACTTCATCGCTGATGGCCCGACTTCGCTCCTCGTTTATTCTCTTTAGCTTTTACTTTACCGGCTTGGCGTCCGTCTTGATGGAGAGCTTGTGGCATAATAAGATCGATTCTAGGCATATCTGTGGGGGCCCATGCGAATACATCCAAATTGTCCGGCAAGAACTTTTTGAACAAGGTCTTCTCCTGAGGATGCAGCTTCGAGCCAATTCGGAGAACTTGCTCTAGATGAGTGGACTACAAGAGATGACTCGGGTTCCTCCTCGGTCTTGCTATCTGGGTCTCCCTACTTGATGGGTGAGTCAAGGTTTTGGTCCTCCGACTCGGCAGGGAAGTCAGAGTCTTGGCTTTCGCCGTTCTGTAATTGCTATTGGTCAGCAATTCTCTTTTACCTCTTTTCTATAGGGGAATCTTTGTCAGAGACTGCTCGGGAGGTCTTTGTCATCCAGCCAGACTTCTTTCGGGCTACTACAGGTATGGTTCGGGCTATCGCCTAGTCACCCCTTATGTCAGCAATTCCTATCGGCCTAGGGTACTTCAAAAGTTGTTGATGGGTGGACAGGACAACCCTCATCATATGAATCCATGACCTCTCGAGGATAGCATTGTAGGAAGATTCGACGTCAAGGACATAGAATTCTGTGACAACATTGTATGGATCCGCTCGAACAAGGAACATGACTGTTCCAGTGAGCGAGCCTCGCTTCCGTCAAATTCATAGAGAAGTAACTAGGTCTGAGGGAGAATCATCTTTCAAGCCAAATTAGGAGTATCCTCCATCCGATCTAAGGCGTGTCCATACAGAATATTAACACCGCTATCTCTGTCGACCAAGATCTTTGACATTCGGTAACAACCGATATGCATTGTCATGACGAAACGTCGTTGTGTGAAAAGTGTACGACATAGGCGTTGGTCTCCGAGAAGAAAATAGGCTTGTCCGGTGATGAAGGTGGGCTTGTTAGTATTGCCGGGTAGTCGTCCCTTGGGCTTCATTAACATAAACGGTCGTGGTGCCCTCTATCGGGGAGGTGTCGAAGATGGTATTCACCTCCCTGTATTGGATGTGGGCAATGCCTGCCTGACCGTCTTATGGTGGGTGTTCCCCTTGTACTTTAGTTTTCGAGGGTTGTCCCGGGTTGGGGATGAACTCTCGGAGATATCCCTGATTAACCAGATCTTGGAGATATCGTCGGAGGGTCTGACATCCGATGGTGGGATGACCCATCCCATCATGGAAGGCGCAGTAATCCCTGGATCTGGGTCCCTTCGGGTTTTACGAGAGCGATGGAGTTGGGCGCCTGACCCAAGGTTGATTTTTGATGGCGTTAACACATGGTCGACGAGAATCCTGAATGAAATTAGGTCGGGCTCTATGACGCCGTCCTTGTTTGTCTCGCGCGCGTGTCGGGGTGGTTTATGGGCAGCGGCAGAGTTGTAGTTTAGATTCTTCCTTAGGGGGCTGATGTTTCAGCTTCTCGCCCTTGGATCCTTATTTAGGGGGCGATTGGTCGCGCCTCGAGTCGCTTTTCGATCTGCATGTACTTTTGTGTCCGGATGAGAATATCTCTCATCTTGGTGACATCGTTCTTCACTAGATGCTTGTAGAACGCGTAAGTTGCTTGCAGCCTACTGATGAATACAGCGGCGGCTACGTCTTCATTGCAGTGTATACCAGAGTCATATGGCTTTGGAAATAGTTGACATAGTTCTTCAGGGTTTTCCCCTCGTTTCATCCAACCGTAAGGAGATGGTTGTTGTTCCTCTGGAACTCTCTCCGAGAAGCAAACTGATTGTAAAAAACGTCAGTTACATCATCGAAACTTTAAAGAAAATTCTTCGGGAGTGAGTAGAATCAATGGTAGGTGGCGCCCTTTAGACTGGAAGGGAATGCCCGATAAAAGAGAAGGTCGTCCTGAGCATAGACCACCATTTTGTCTTAGAACTAACGAAGATAAAAGAGGGGGTCAGAGGTTCTCGAATAGCAATTGAAGGAGGGCATTACAAATTTTCTCAGGAATCAGAGTGTGGTGCTTTCCCTCGACAGTGGTGAGTCGGAGATCCTCAGCCTGCTATGCTCCATTCCTTTCGGAGATTGTTGGCTCACTTGGTTGAGCCGCTTTTGAACCAGATCTGCAATGTCCTCAATGCGAGGGAACTTCAGACTGCGGGGATGCTAAGTTCTCGGAGCGCTCGCATTGTGAGTCTCTGACATGTTGCGCTTCAAACTTCCAGTAGTATGCGCGACTTTCCCATCATGTTGTGGCGACGGCAGAGCCCGAGCTCTTTTTTCACCAATTTAGGGGGACTGCGATTTTCACAGTATGTCGACCTGCCTGAGGAGTTCGGTCTGGACACGAGTCGCTGCGTCTTTTTGAGGGCAGCCGCCTCACAGAGTCGACCCATCTCCGTTTGCTGCTCTTCCTCCTACTTCTACAGGCTGGAAAGCATCTGAAAGAGTTGTTTAATGATGTGTCGGGGTTTGGGCGCGGCTGTAAGGACCCTCTGTGGCGAGGCAAAAGAAGACTGGGAATTTTTAGCGTCGGTGATGTGGACATCGGAAAGGTTGGGGTGACGACTTACAGGCTTGGCAACTTCAATGGCTTTCCCCTTCTCTTTTGAAGAGACAAGGCCAGCGACTGTAGCCTGTGAAATATCTTTCTTGGTGGACCCATGTCCGCAGTGCGAGACTATTTTGAGGAGAGGTTAGATTTTGAAAGTGGAAAGATCTTCAAGTCAAGACTCAAAAGGATCTCAATGAAAGCACCAACTGCGGTGAGTAATTCCCGTGAGAGTTATCCACGCATCAAATTGTATGGATTAATGGATAAATTGTTCAGATCAAATCAGAGCAAACACACAGATTTACTTGAAAATCTGAAAGGAAAAATCACGGTACAAAAGAGAGGGTTTCACTATAATTCAGAAATTATAAAGGTGAACTGGCTGATCTCACGCGCTAGGATTTCTGGGATTGATTGATCGTCCCCCTCTCGTTGGAGGGGTCTACTATTTATATAAGTGGGTGTCTTTTAGATAAGGTTACAGAGTTCTCGTCTATCTGAATATCTTCCTATCTCAACTGCTTATCTTGGAGGCTGTTGGGGCCAAACATCCTTATTTGAATTGGTAGAGCTCGTATTTGTCTTTATCTAGTGGGGTCTATCCAGCTGCCAATGTGGTTGATCCGTTTCCGAGCTGTAACTATTGAATTCAAATGAATATTTGGCTTGGAGATAGGGGTTCTTGTAACCGACTCTTTCTTTATCCTTTGGCCGCTTGAATGGCTCAGACTTTGGATGAGATTAAGACTCTTCTATAGAGATTTTGTGTATGGACACGTGTCACGCGATTGCCGAAGGGCTAGATGGACATGTGTCGTGATCTCAAGGGGGTCAAAAACTAACCACTACAGTAATAATCCACAAACACACATCTGTGGGTACACTCATACACATGCATGTTCCAGTGTATATTGATTGTGAGAAAACAGAGTTTAGGAAAGTGTTTATCTGATTTGTGCTGGCCTTTGAATTCTAACCGTAGTAACAATGGCTATACGGGTCGATCTGTAGGGAGATGCGATGGAAATGTTTCGGTATCTTTTTAAACACTAAATTGGTTAAGTGGTTCTTCTTTATTTTAAAAGAAAAAATTCTATGTTAAGTGTTAGAGGTAAAAATAAAAAGAGATAGAGTTTGATTTAAAGATTACGGTTTTGAAAAGAATTAAAAGAACATGACTTACTAATCATTTATCACCAATAACTTACTAATCTATGCTAGAATATTCTTCACTTTGGATCATAAAACTTATACCTTGGAGTTACATTTGATTCAAGTAAGATACATAAGATGAAAAAAAATCTTATTTGAAATAATCACTAATCAAGACCTAATATTAGACTATCAAAACCTTCTAATCATAAAATAAGAAGAATAATCGGAATTCAACATTAAACTATCAAGGCAATTTAAGCATAGAATAAGAAAAATCATTGACTAGTATTAGCAAATAATATATTAATTAGTCATCATCATGTGCATTCAAGAATATAAGCTTATTCTAAGGTTTAAGCATGCATATGATTCAATCGGTGATCTAACATGGAACTAGAATTAGTAGTTAATATTGATTAATAAGACATAGAATAAATTAGCTACGCATGATAGAAACTAAAGAAAGCATGGTAAAGAAGATTGCATAATAATAAAGAGAAAACAAGTAAATAACAAATAAAAGAGAAATCGAAAAGAAGAATAGAAGAATCTTATTATTGATGTTGTCACCTTCAATTACAAAGACCTTCCTCCTCCTTCACGAATCAAAACTTGAACTAAACCCTAAGAAATTACAAAAGAAACTCAGAAAAGAAGCTACAAAAAAATCTAAGTTATGATCTCTAGAATAGATTTTGAGATGTCCTCTACTACTACCTTTAGGGTGGTATTTATAGAAGAAGTAGATGGTAGCATTCCAGTTGAAGATGTACATCCAACCGCCACAGGAGATTCCTACAGAAAGTCGCGTTTCTGCGGCAATCCAGGGTGGATTGGGTTGTGTTTTTGGCTCTGGCTTCATCTCGTCCATCTATCAAAAGATATGCCCTTAGAATCTTCATTTGAACTGTGAATTTTAAAGGATATTCTTTTCTAGATAACTTGGGAAGCAAGTTATCTCTAAATCTAAGTTTAAATTTGAATTCTCCCTCTTTATCTTTGACTTGGAACTTAAGCAACCTGATTTAAGTTGATTTTCTCCTTTGTCTCTGAATCAGGATAGAGATTATCTCTGAATACTTGTCTTCCTCTTGATTTCAAATTGATTTAAATTGAAATCTGAATGCAGATAGGATAATTAGAAGCTTCCTTTATTTTTATCTTCCTATTTTAAATAACTACAACAAAAAGAGGGTAAAATAATAAAGTTAAATAAAAATAATCAAAGGATGTGCAAATGTGATGATAATAATGCAAATATGAAATGTAATCATATACGCATTCACGCACGCATGCATAGGTTTGTGCATGTTTCGTGTATGAGAAATTTATTCCTAGTGCACATAATGTTAAGCAAAGGGTTGGAGATGTGTTAAATCTACCATTATAGATTGAAGTCTCATTTGTGTTTGTTGGTGGGTGTATTTGTTTTTTCTGTAAATGTATCTAGGAAAACTATTCCTCGGACAGTACTTGTGGGACTTATCTAAGGAGTCAGTCCAAAGTCTCATTGTCGGATATTCTCTGCACCATTCCTGTTCTACGTTGCCTTTGCGGCCTAAAATGTCAATGAGGAAGAAGTTACTGAGTTTGAAAATTGTTGTAGCAGTAGGCTTCTAATACCAGATATGGCAAGTACAAGCTGAGATAAAAGTAACAATAATAAGCTAATAAAATTAAAGAGGATAACACGTCAAATATTTAACGTGGTCCGGTCAATGTGATTTATGTCCACGGGAGAAGACAGTAGGAGGAATCCACTAATCAAAAGGGAGAGAATACAAGAGATTACAACTCTAATCCCACTCACCCAAACCCACAAAACCCAATTTACAAATAGGAACAAATGAAGAGGATTTAACAAAGAGGACTCTCTTTCTTCCACTCTCTACTAATCTCCAGCTCCTTTCTTCACCCCGTAACCCCTCTCTTATATAGGAAAAACTCACCCATTAACATCACATATACAAACAATTTAATAAATTTTTAGGGTGGTCATAGCATTTCTTTAGGGTGGCTGAATCTTTAGGTTGGCTAATTAATAGATTTGGGTGGCTACTAATCCATTAGAGTGGCTGGAAAAAATCAACAAATGTGGGCCACTTGGGGAGGTGTGTATGTCAAGTCATTGTCAACAAAAATTCATTCATGTGAACAGTCTAAATGAATGTTTTTCTTTCGCCAATGAGTAAGACTGGATTAATGAGTTAGAAAGAATCAAAACATACGGTTCTTCTTCCATAGACGTTTTAAGGCATGAATATTATGATGAATGATATGGGTCATTTGTGGATAGCCCATATTTTATTTTCAGCTGAATTGGACATCTTGAGTTAATAGATTATAGAGTCATTATGTGCTCATAGTGATAACAGTTGTATATGTAGTGGATGGTTCCAAACTTGTCCATTCTTTTCTGTCATTCAGTTTACTGATTTCTGTATTATGACTCCTATTACAAAACATGCAAGAAATAGAATTATGGCCCTAATATACTTGCTGCATCGATCAGCTCTTAAACTGCAGCAGCAACAAGTAAGAATATATGCAAAAGAATGAGAAACAAAATTATGTCTTCATTGGAGGAATATGTGAACAGTAATTTTCTTTTTGGAAAATATATAGTTTGTTACTAGCTACTTCCTGTGTTGTTTTCTTTTCCTGAGTTAGTGTCTTTATCTTTCTTTACAGGGTTTTCTAGATTTACGGATTACACCATGGATACGAAATATGTTAACTCGATCCTTGGCAATTGTGCCCAGTTTAATTGTAGCACTAATTGGTGGATCTGCTGGGGCTGGAAAACTCATAATCATTGCATCGGTATTTAAGCTCTTTCCCTTTCTAATATTTGAACTCTAGGAATTCATGCTGAATTCTGTAGGTGGTCAGAATGATCTTGATGATTCTAAATAGTTCAAACTTAAAAGTGATAGTGGAAAAATACGAAAGAGGCGTGAAAGTGCAAACTACGAAAGGAGAGGAAAAGATGGCCATCAACGCTTACTATCTTCTATTATTTCTTCTCCTTTTCTTTCTTTTATTATTTCTTGCTGACTTTGTAGATGATCTTATCCTTTGAGCTTCCATTCGCTCTTATTCCGCTCCTTAAGTTTACAAGCAGCAAGACAAAAATGGGGACACATGTAAATTCAATTACAGTAAGTTCGTCGTATCATTAATCTTATCCTATTTAGTTTGGATCTGTAACATCTCTTTTATGTCGCATTATACACAATGGTCATTTCATGGAACTTAAACCTTTTTTCCGATGAAAAATAATTTTTTTTCCATTCCCTTTTTTCTTTTCTTGTGTTATTGTAGATCTCAGCATTTACGTGGATCATAAGCTCCTTGATCATGGCCATCAACACGTACTATATTATATCGGGATTCATCAAGTTGCTCCTTAAAAGTGGACTGCCAACTGTATCAAAGGTGTTTGCAGGAATATTTGGCTTTGCAGGCATGTCCATTTACTTAGCTGCGATACTATATCTGGTCATTCGGAAGAATAGAAAAGCCATCCAAACTTTGCTCCCCTGTGATACTGAACTTGGAGAAACACGCGACAATTCTGAAGCTAACAATTCAATATACAACCTACCTAGGGAGGACATTGTAAGCATGCAGCTTCCCCAGAGCAGGTCGACATTAGATCTTGATTGACTCGCGGGTGTCAGACTCATCTTTTCATTCAGCACCATGAGTCCTTTGTCATCTGTGATTTGGTAATTAGCATTTAAACTAGTTGGGAACTATAGAATAAGCTTTCCATTTATTCCCTTTATATTCTTTTCTTTCTGAACTAGAGCTCGTATAGCTAAGACCGCCATGGATTTTCTGTGTCTTTTTCTCAGTTCTGATTTTCTAATATTGTATTTGCGCAAATAAGCACGAAATTCTCCTCAGAGAGAAAAAAATAAATAAATAAAGTGCAAAGTGTTGGTTTTATTCAGTTCAGTTAAACTTGATGTATGAGATATTCTTTTGTCTTGATTGAGAAATGTTGTTATATGTCATCTCAATTTACTGACGAAATAATTATTCATGTGTAAGAGGTAATATGAAGGACAATTCACTGAGATGATCGCAGCAAAGAATAACTCTGAAACTGGGGAGGGATCGATTTTTCAGTTTCATTTTTGTTCCAGCACGAACAAGAGAAGCCAGCCTATGTCCTTTGTTATGGCCTTCTCTTGCCATCAAGTATGGTGCGATGTTCTCACTACTATTAACTCTTCTCAAGTTTCTCTTATGCTATACAGCTTGTCGATGTTGAATGGGCGAATCATCATCATTTTTTTTTTCCTCTCTTTGGTCAGAAAACTTTTGCAGTGGGGAAATTATAAATATGTACAAATGTTTGCTTTGAATCAATAATATTCAAGCTAAATTGTTATTGGTTTATCAGTTTCTGAACTACAACACGAAAAAAAAAAGGAGAATACAAACCTTAGACTTCGAAGCTAAACAAAATGATGTTTTAACAGTTGGGGAAAGAAAGAAAAAGGTTATAAGAAACATTGAAATTAATAAATTTATTATAGGCAATTAAAATCTCCTGATATACATTACTGGCCCAACTCACCAGCTTAAAATATGCGCCAAATTACAAATTATTTCAAGATGTTTTTTGAGAAAGAATTAATTTCAAGATGTTATATGCATTAAAGAAAACAAGTTCAATATTCATTTAGTGAGAGGGGGTGCGGTAAATTATAATAACCACAGGGTGGTATATGCATAAACGAAGAACAACAACTGTTTCATTTGATTTGTTATGAGATCCAAGGTTTCTTTTAATAAAATAGAGGGTTTTTTATATATACAGCCCAAACTTTTTTATTTTTAAAAATTACCCTCCAGATTATCATATTTCTAAAATTACCCCAATTTTATTATATTTGTAAAAATATCCTCACCGTCAATTAAAAAGAATAAAAAAAACATTCTCAGCATATCTGCTAAAAATTTATGAAATTTCATATTTACTGTTATAGTAATTTGATTTATGATTATAATTATTCTTTGAATTAATAAAAAAATTAAGATTATTCTTTGTATTATAATAAAAGAGAGCCTGCAACCCCCCCCCCCCCTCCACGTCATCCTCTGTGAGCTCCACCTTCTTTCGTCCTTGAGATTAGGCTTGGATACATCACCGCCGAGTGCCCCTGTATGTGAAGTACCAAATGCAATTGGTCATTAGGCTTGGGTACATCACCGCCGAGTGCCCCAGTATGTGAAGTACCAACTGCAATTGGTCACTTCTCTACACCGCGTGGGTGCCGGCATGTCCATTGCAGCCAAATTGCTTTACAGGGGCCCCCTATTGTGCCTTCTTGCGTCAATTGGGGAGTTGAATCAACAACATCGAACATTACCCACACACACGACTAAGTTCAGGATGTGACTTTGATACAAATTTGAAGGACTTGGGTACCATTCTTATATATCCAAATATTTATTTAATTAAGACCATCCCATGTCTAGCCGATGTGGGACTATTTGTTCGACTCAAATCCCAACAGCTACGTGGTTCCATGTCTCCAATCACATCAAGGCTATTTTATTTTCTCACATTGAGGAAGAAGCTACAAATAATTTCCTCACTCAGAACAATAACAAGAACATTTAGTGTCCAACCCTCTGCCAAAAAAGAAATAAAAAAGAGAGCAAGCAAACTCTAAAAATGAGCAAAGATAGCGAGGCCACAATTGGCCTCTCTTAGGGGCAAGAGGATTTGAGTCTTTGTTTGATGTGGCATTGGCCACTTCAACTTGCAGCGCTGCCTCAACCTCCCTCACTCAGGGAAGTTGAAGATGAAACAATCAACAATCTTCGAAGGAGCGAGCATGCTTGTAGTATTCCCTGATGATTGAGGCTAAGCAGTAATGGGAGGCGAGGCGACAGGGGAGAGAGATAGTAGAGAGAAGCCGGTATAAATTGGTAATTTTATTTATTAAAAATTTAACTGTAACTGACGATATGAGAGTTTTTTTAAACAAATTTAAGAATTAAGAGTAATTTTAGAAATATAAAAATTAGGAGGTAATTTTAAAAATAGCGAAGAGAGTATACATACATATATGTATGAAAAACTTTAAAATAATCAGGTAAATTGTAGGAAACTCCCTGTAGTATTATGATTTTGTAAGAAACTCTTCTTTATTTTTGAAAATGATAGAAAATCCTCATGCACTATCAAATTATAGCTAAAAATATCATGTGTGTTATTGTAATATTTGATGATTTCGATCAATCTTATGATTATTGATGAGTTTTCTTTTATATCATATCTTAGTTTGTACAAATATTTTTTTTATTAAATTTAATAGAACAAGAGAATTATTATTATATCTTACGAAAAAGTATGGAGTCTTTCTCAATTTAAATAGTATATGGTTTTTTAATTCATTTCAATAATATAGAGGGTTTTTATGAAACCATAATAACGCAGGCAATTTACGCAAATAAATATTATTAGATTTCCTCCATCGATCGAGCTTCAGTTCTTGTCAAATTCCTCTTCAATAATTTCTCTCCCTCTCGCCATGAACGAGAAAGCTTCTGTCTCCCAAGAGCTCGACGCCAAACACAAAAGGGTCTCTCCTTTAAACTCATTCTTCTGTTTGATTTTCTTTACGATGTCCCCAAAGTAATCGGAAAAAAAAAAGCGTTTTATTTAATGCCCATTCGATCAAATTGTCGAATGGAGTCCTGAAGATCCTTGCTTTTGTGTTCCTTTATTGGATTTTCTTAATTTCTTAGATTTTTGGTGGTTTTTGCCCTAAATAACAAAGTAATGCCATCTGGGTTTCTTTGGTCTGATTGCTTCTTCCATTTTATCCAGTTTTATAGATCTAATGAGATCTCGTTTGATCTAGGACATAATAGTACTAGAATTTCGAATGCTTCAGGAGATTTTATGTTCTATTGTTTCCAGCAGCTTAAATGCTTTGAATGGAAAATAAAAAGGAAAGACGGGGATTCATGTGGCCAATCACTAACATTGGGAGTAAGGATTCATGTTATAGAGCTGGTTTTTAATATAAGCTCATCTTGATCTTAGTTTTTATATTGACATTGAATTGAATTGTTCAGTTTTTGACTTTTTGTTGAAGAAAAAGTGGAAAAAATGTTCTCTTTTGTTACAACTTACTATGGTGCAAACTTAATTTGCATTGCATTATTTATATGTTTTTGTATGTGTCGATGTCTCTGAGAATGTTTGTGGTAATGGTAGTTTGATAAAGAGGACATCTCTGAGTATTGAAAGTCAAGGTTCTACGTTTAGGAGCTCATCTTTAGTGGATTAAGGTGTACAAAGTGGGGTGACATAGGCTCACTGAATTATGTTGACTGAATGATAGAAATACTATTAGCTATTTGAATGTACAAATTCTAGTCCTTCGTAAAACTATACTGGACCAGGCTTCCATTGGAACATGGAAAAACAGTCTTATGGTGTTTGCGGATGGAGAATACCATTTTGAGTCAGAATCAATCTGATTGTAGAAAAGCGGTTCTCTTACAGTATGGTGCTGATTTGATTGATTTGATGACTTACATTCAGATATAGCTAAAGGTTTTCTTCTCCTTGTTTCCTCATTTAGCTGTTTTTCTCTAGTTCTTTACCTAGTTCACTTCAGCGCTATACTCTTTCCGGGCAGGAGGTTGTTTCTTCTTATCATTATTATATTTTTGAGGTCCCCAGCTGATTGCTTATTTTGAGCTTTTTCACTTATGTTTCTCTTCATTTATCCATTTGCAGATCCTAGAGGGGCTTCTTAGATTGCCAGAGAACAAGCTGTGTGCCGATTGCAAGTCCAAGTAAGTATATACATACACCTTAAAATCTCAAATTTCATCTTGATTGTTGTATAATAAGTTGTATAACAATGGGTGAGATTTGTTATGCCAATAAATAAGCTAACATGCTGGATCATAACAACTTAAGGTCGATTTATTTTTATTCATCTGACAGAACTTTGAAGTGTTTTAATTGCATAATTTCTATAATGTGATCAAGAACTATCAACTTTGACATTGTTCTTCACTTTTTCCACACTTGGTGAAACAATGTGCCTCGTCGTTCTGATTGGCTTAAACAACGAGATGCCCTACATCATAAGGAGCCAAGATTTGCAGGAATTTAGGATAGGATCATGGTCTCGTTCTTCACCCTTGCACACTCATCTTCTGTTGCACCTGCGCAGTTGTTCCTTCCCCATTAACAGGGTTTGGGACAAACTTATTGCCTTATTTAACATTGATCACAGATTTAAAGTGAGATGACCCTTTTTTATGGCCAAGAACCCCAAGCAGATTATTTGAAATTTACGTGGGCTTGTTTCTAGGATAGGAAATATTTTAGAAGTGTTGCCATCATAGGATGTCCTCACTTACATAAATGATACTAGGACCAATAGGAAAACTGAGTAAATCTGCATCTAGTAGAAAACACTAGTTAGAGTCCTCACTGACAACAGATCTCACTTCATCCGATCATCTAATCTTGGTCTGTCCTGAAGTTACAATTGCATCCTCTAGTGTATGCGAGGAATACATGCGCTTTTGACAATTTTCGCCTGACGGTCATGTCTTATAACTTGTTTGCATAGTAAAAACAGAAAATATAGGGGATGTGATTATTAGAGAACACTATTTGCCTTTCGGGCACTTATGTACTCTTAAAGGCAGGCTTGATTGCTTTCGGTAAGGAACCTTTTGTCAAGAGGGTGATTTCACACCATCCTTTTTCAGAAATATGTTAGAAGATTTTGACTTGAAAATAAGCAAAGAAACCCTTCGTTTGTTTGGGCATGTAACACCTAAGAGACGACTCACTGCTCGTTCTTGCGAGTTATATACTTGAATTGGTATGTATAAATTACTCATCTCTGTTTAGTGTATGAATCGACAGGACGTCTTGCAAGGCAAGATACCTCCTTGGTGCATCAAATTACAGCTGGATGGTGTACGACTTTGGCAACATGGGTACACTGCATTTTTCTTTTTGAATTTGAACCTCAACTTTGGGAGACATCCTATGGAGAAGAAGATGCTCTTGCTAAGTCTTACTGTTGTCTTGTTGACTCTTACTGGCATTTCCTCTTGGACCTTGAGGAACAACTACCCGTTTCCTATTGGATGCCTAAAACTCCATGCACAAAAACCCTGCTTTGCTGGTCTTGTGAGAGTGATGTTGGCAGTTGTTTCTATCCATCCATGGTCTGATCAGTCGGCAAGTCCTGGTCTTTTTTGGTTTCTTTCTCTATATTTTTGATTGATGGTGACATATGTTAGCCCTTAATTGGTTGGATTTGAGGCTTAGTTGAGCAGATATTTTATCTATCTGTTTATACAACAGCCCTATTTGTATCAGAATTGGGATTAGATCTGCAAGGGTTTCCTTCGAATTGACTTGTAGGATTTGGAGAATTCTTTGTGATTACGAGATGTTGGATGAGCAGGAACTGGTTGAGGAGGCATCTCTTCATGTTTTTAAAGGATATGGTTGCGGAAGATGCATTGAGGAGTTATGTTTACAATGTAGAAGATACATGAATGTGTAAGGGTTTATCCTTGTAGGGGATTCCGCTCTCCCAGAACTTCAGTAAGGCCGAAAATGATACAGATCTCCTGGTATCAAAGGAATTTTGTGAAGTCTGAGGTCTGATATTTCCTTGAAAAGAAGTTTGAAGGCTGGTGCTAGCTACTTGGAGACATTAAGTATACATTTAATTGCTAAGAACAAGTCCATGGAGAGGGAAACATCTTGTGGTGGTGAGGAGGTGAAGCACTAGGAATTGCTGGGTTACTTATACACTGTAACTTGTGTGCTTGTTCAAAAAAGTTGGTTATTAACTTTTGGTGATTGTGGACTAAAATATGATTATTTTAATTGCTCAGTGGCTGTTTGACTATGCCCTCTATAAAGATAAAAAGTCGGTCTTAATCAAAGATCTCAGATAGTAGGCATGCAAGGACTTGTCATGTAAAATCTGGGGATCCTCCTTCAGTCTGTCTCTGTAATGCTGATAGAAGAATTTCGTGAAGTTGTGATAATTGCTGCTGCAGAAGCTAGCTATCTTTTGGTTGTGAATCTTTTCCTATTCGTTCTTTTGTTTCTAGGGAGAGTTGCTTGTCATTATATAGTGAGGTCCTTGTGCCTTTTGTACTAGTTGAAATAAACCTTTTAATTTATTTTTTACACTTTCTTAAAGATGAGAGAGTAAATATTTAGTCATTGATTACAGTATGGAACGTACTGAGGAACCAAACATTATTTAATCAAATTTACTTTCTAAATGCCACCGGGAACTGAGGCATTTACACCAGATTATTAGGTTTTTGAGATTATTAGACTGTGAGACCCAAAACCTTGTACTAATGTTGGATTTGATGCTGCTACTCATGCAAAGAGATGGTTGTGAGTGTTGTAAAAGAGATCATGATATCTGTCACCTTTAATTTCGTATGTGACATTTTTATGTTTGCTTGTGTCTTTCCTGCCTAATTAATGATCTTTTCTTGCAGAGGTCCACGATGGGCAAGTGTGAACTTGGGGATTTTCATATGCATGCAGTGCTCTGGAATACATAGAAGTTTGGGGGTGCACATATCAAAGGTCAATTTGGCGTTTTACTCTCAATAATTCAAGTCCAGTGTATATTTTGATAGAGCTGCTGTTATTATGGATGGTGTAAAACCCTACATAGATGCTATCAACCAATGCAATGAATTACTTTAATGCAACATCATTATGGATTATTATTATGGATGAATAGAAGATATATAATGGCGTACATACATCAACCTCATAGATGTAGGTCATTAGCAAGAACTTGGAGTTGCTCATGAACATTACTTTGGACACCTCTCGAGTGTGTACTCAATCAAATAGTGTAATTTTGATTCAAATACTTCTCAAAAACACTTCCTTGACACTCTTTGGACACTTCTTTTATATGCTTGCACATATTATTTATTTGTATTCTAAAATCATAATGTTCATAGAAATACATTAAAGTAGTAGTTTTCATATTAACACTTAAAACCTGGGATATGTTTTAAATGTAGGAAGTGATATAACATTGATTAAGCTCCTTTCTAGGGAGATGAAGGTAAAAGGTGAAGCATATTTCCTGCATAAAGTTACTCAAAGTCTACAAAATATTAATATTATATTTTTAGTCAAACTACCATTATTTAATATTTGACAGTGTTGGGAAAAAAATTAAGAAAATATCTTTTTTCAATTGGCACGTTCTTATCAAGTAGTGTACAAAACTTTTGTTTGCTAGATATGTCTTTTTTGTATTATGAGTTTGCCATATTCAATTGTCAGCATATGTATCAGCATATCCAGGTTGTTGCTTCATACTTCATAGCCTGACATATAGTCCCAGTTGATGCAACATAACCTACCATCAAGTTTTGAGTTTTGGTGCCGCCGAGAAAACTATTCGCTGGCTTTGCCATAAGACCTAGCATGCCTGTTAGCGGGGAAAACTGATCATTATTGTTTGTGCTGTTTAAGCTCATGTAACCTAGGAGCAACTCTCCAAAATCCTCATGGAGTTAAAAAAAGAGTGTTGAAGGGATGAAAATGATAAATCTGCCATATTTTCTGTGGAGAATTGCATTAATCCCTTAAATCATGATATAAGCCAAACATCAGACAAGAGACATTCTGAAAGTTCCTATAGTGTGAATATGTACCCAAGTAGGTTGGTATGTTTTCTCCAAAAGAAAGAAAAGAAAAGAAAAGAAAAGGTTGGTTGATTTGTAGGTAGAAAAGTATTGCATGTTTGTACATGTAAAGATATCAACAAATCAAATACTCCAGCAGCCTCCCTTATTAGATAATCTCTCATGAGGTCTCTTCTAGTCCCATTTAGATTGTATTACATCTTAAAAGAAAATATGAAAAATAATTGCTCGACACAAAAGCAAAATGTTTTAAGCTATTATGCGGGTTATACATTGTCTTTGGCAGATGTGTGTTCTTACTTATCATACAGTTGCTAATTAAATTTTTTTCTGAATCGACTGCTTTGCACCCCACGATAACTTCCGTAATGAAGGTTTCTTCTGTTAAATAAACTTATGCATAATTGCATATTACATGAGTCATTAATGATTGAAATTCAAGTTTTCACCCGTATAGAAATGCTAACGACAAAGTTGGATGACATATACTTGCACCAATTCTATGTTTACATGCACTGATTTATTTCGCTAATGTGTGAGAGTTCTAATTCATCTCATTAACTGCTTCGTTTCACCGCAGGTAAGGTCTGCAACACTAGATACATGGCTTCCGGAGCAGGTTGCATTTATCCAAAGTAATTATTCTTACCTTTTCATTCAGGCTACTTCTAATTATATATAATTAACATTTCTCTTTGTAACATGTCTGTGTGTGTATACTGATATGCAAACACGTAAACACACACATACATACACCCATGCGAGCTAATCTGTCTTACTTGGCATTGCTCATGCACAGCAATGGGAAACGAAAAGGCAAATAGCTACTGGGAAGCAGAACTACCCCCAAACTATGACAGAGTTGGAATCGAGAACTTCATTCGTGCAAAGTATGGTTGCTTTTAAATTTTCTTTTTCTGTAATTAACTGACTATCACATACCTGCTGTTAAAATTTACTAGCCCGATCCAGTAGTTTACAAATTAATTGTTTGCCAGATATGAAGACAAAAGATGGATACCGAGGAATTCAACTTCAAGATCACATCCACAGGATCGAGAAGGGAGGGTTCCTGAATACAAGGAAAAGTCTAATGATAGACATGCACAAGAATCTAGTAACAAAGCTGAGTCATCTGGGGAGCGTCATAGCCATCCACAGCAGGATGCCAAGAAAAATGTTTTGGTAGTTCCTAAATTACCCACACCGGTAAGATATTGTACATCTATTCTGTTTATTGCCTTAGTTTCAATATTATAACATCTATTTTGTTTGTCAGATTTAGTTTCAATATTGTAATTTACTTAATGAGTTTATTATATTGATCCTTGGGCACTCCATCTTGAAAATGCAACATGATAAGGACGGTTTCAGTGAGGTTCTAAACTATCAAGCCTGGATTTAATAAGAAAAAAATGTTTGAAAATTAATTCAATATTTATCACTAGTGGCAGCATAGATTATGTTGTTGCCTTATTGCGAATGAAGCTTTTGAGGTTAGTAATTTATTTCAAGATGATGGCACCATACTTCTAAACTTAAGGAGTCAAACTCAGCTTGAAAATGGAAAAACGAACATTGAAGAGTCGATTTTTGGTTATACCACTGGTCGAGCAATCTGAGCCTACATAAATTCATATTTGTTGACACTTAGTTAGAAATGTGAGTAGGATAAATATTATTCTTGTTAACTCCTTATTTGCTCCATTCAAGAAATTTGTTTATTCATTTTCATGAAAGATAGTTATCCTTACTCTGAGAGAAGCATGTTCATTGTTTCTTAGCAGTTTAATTGTGATCTTGTGGATGCAACATGTGCCATGAAGGCGATAGTATGAGATTCTTTTACCAGTCCACCCCCCCCCCCCCCCCCCCCCCCCCCCCCCCGCGAAAATCAAGTCCACCATATTTGAAAAGGTTGAAAAAGACAACCCTCTCGAATAGTTGAAAAAGAGGAAGGAACTTAGTCACATGACTTAATCAGATATATAATTATCATATTTTGTGAAGCAATTGTTGTTATTTCTCAAGTACGCTGTGGCAGCTGGGCCGCTTTCCAGAAAAAGATGTATTTGAATACTCAATAGAAAATTAAAAGTAACACCGATAGACAAAGTTAGAGTTGACTGGCCTTGCATTTTCTTTCCATTTCAGTCCTGGCATGAGAAAACTATTGTTTAAGCTACAACTATGATTTCAATTCCAGTAATGGTTTTGGTTATTGTAGTGGAAAAATTCTCAAGATGAAGGAAATTTCTTCTTTTAAATTATCTGCTTTTCTCTTCGTCTAGGCTTATTCCAGTGTACTATAGTTTTTAGTTTTACTTCAGTAGGGCCTTCCACCTGCCAACTACCCTTTTAGGTTTCCAGTTCCCATGAAAAGCTTTGCTTTTCCTTAAAGATGTGCTTGCTTGTTTCATGGAGCCTTCTCGACCTGGTTTTTCTTCAGAGAACATATTATGGATCTATGATCACCGGAGGCTTGATTGAGAGAAGCTTAAAGACCCTTGTCAAAACATGTGTGTGAAGAATAATGTAGGTCAGAAGGAAAGTTGCTTTTACTGCCTTACATCCTATAGAGTGGTAAAATTGAGAACTTGCCGCACACGTAATTCCAACTTCCATATGGCTCTGTCTAAAGGATTTTTGTTATTTCTTGAGCAGAAAACATATTTAATTGATTTGTTGTATGTAACTTGAAATTTCTGAACTCAAAACAGGTTTCCTCAGGATTCAAAGTACAACCGGTGATGCCTAGGGCTGAATCTCAAAGGCCTCCGCAGAGAGCTCCAACCACAGTTGATACTGTGTCCACTCAACCTCCAAAAATTGATAAAGCAACTGATCTCTTTGATATGCTTTCTATGGATGATCCACATGAAAATGGATCTCAATCATCTTCACTTGATGATACTTCATGGGCAAATTTCCAGTGTAAGTTTCTTGCTTTTACAGTAGTTGGGATCAGATAACTAAATTGTCTGGTAATGTTATTGGGAATTGTCAGACCCCATTATTAAAAACAAGCATATTCACAATCATTCTTTTAGTTCGCCACAAATAGTCTAATATGGAAATGGAGGTATGTCTGGCACATTTTTGCTCACCCTTGAAGCAAGTTGATATGTTTATCTGCTAGCACTAACCGAACTAGCAGACCTAGGTGAACACGACTCAGACGTATTCCCCTTCTGACCCAAAAAAAATTTGGAATAAAGGCTTACTGTTTAGTGCTACTGCCTCTTGGTTGGTTTGGATTCTTAGCAATGTTGTTTTCGAGTGAATATAAGGGCTAATGTTAATTGTTTACTATAACCAATGGATATATGAAAGTATAGAACTGTTATATACACATACAAGTACATAATTTAGGTGACATATTTGGGTTACTGGTTACACTCAAATGAATTGTATGTAGGTCACCTAGAGGGGGTAAATAGGTGACAAGCTAATCAAATGCAAAACTAATGCGGAATTAAAAATAATTATGCAATCTAAAAACTATTAAGCAAACACACAAAGTATAACACAAGAGTGTAGCCGAATTTCCGATGAAAAGCTCTAGACTATCTCCTCAAGATTCCTCTAGATTAAGAGTTGAGGTGCCACTATAGCTCTCTTGGTTGAATATAAGTGTGAGCAAACAAACAACCCGAGCATATATAAAAATAGAGCACAAGATATATCAAGCATATAAAGATGAGCATAATAAGAACATGCAAGATATCAAGACAAGTGAGAGAGAGATGAGCAATCACAAACACGGAAGATTTATTTCGAGGTTCGAACACACTTGCTCTACGTCTCCGCCTTTAACACTATGAAGGATTTCTACTAAAATTGATCCCCAAGATCGCTCGGTGTTGCAACACCTACAACGAGCTCCCTCAAGAACTCTTGGACCCGTAAGTCCATCACTTGTTCCCACAAGAACAACACATGCAAGCACACTAGCTTGCCGAGGGCGTACCTCAACACCGAGCTCCCACAAGAACTCGTCACAATGCGAACCCACAAGTTTGCTTCCTCAAATACAAAGATGAACACTTGGTAATCTTTACACTTTGATCACCAAAAACACTCTCACAAACAAAGTTCCTATAGGATAGATATGGCAATAGAAAGCTCAACTTTTGTGAGAAAACTAGGATAGATGTGTAGGTGGAAAATCTCAAGAAAACACTTTTGAAAACACAAGATATTAACTCTTGAAAACTCTCTTTTGGATATGGAAAGGAAGCTCTAAAAACTTACTTAGAAACTCTGGAAAAGAGCTCTAAAAAATAGCCTAAAAGTCTTTTACAAAAAACTGACCGATACACCCTTTTATAGCGGCAGCAGAAAACTAGCCGTTATAGGCCAGATAGGCCTATCTGTCGACCAGCTGATCGACCGGCCAACAGTCAGATTTCTGACCGTTGGGGTTGCCGGTCGACCGCACTCAGGTCTTGACATGTCGATCGACCGGTCTGTCGACCGCGCCAAGAACCAGAGAGCACTGCTCTTTGGCCGATTAACCGCTCGGTCGACCGAGGCCAGATGCTCTCTGGATCGGTCGATCGACCCTCAAGCTAAGGCTTTGTGCATATTTTGTGCACATCGGTCGACCGCTCGGTCGACCGACCTCTGTTTCGATCGACCGGTCGGTCGACCACCAGAAGCCCAGGTCAGGGTTTTTAGGGATTAAAACTCTAACTTTTGAAATTCTAAAATTTTATTTAAAACGTATAAAAATCATTAAAATAAATTCATATTAATACTTTGAAATTCAAATATGTGTGATCAAAAATCAGCACATATTACAAACAATTAAACTATTTTTGTGATATAGAAATTAGCCTTAAACCAAAACTCGTATTTTCAAAAATCAATTTTCAATTTGAAAAACGATTTTTCTAGAACTTGTTCAAATACAAAAATAAGATATTTAAACACTTTTGAAGTATAGTGTGTATGGATAATATAAGATGAAATATCTTTATTTTTGACATTAAGCTCAAAATAAGTTTTGACTTAAACAAAACTTAAACACATGACATAGAAACATCAAATAAGTTTTCTAAACATTTGAACCAACAATGTGTATGGATGAAATCTAAAACACAATAAACCATATAACCTCATTTTGATGAAATATATTCATGAAATTAAATATGTATTCTTTGAAACTCAAAACCAAAACGGTATTTCTAAAATCAAAATTATTCTTATGAAAACACATATAAATTTTGTGTGCGTGTATATGAGCTTAAGCAGTCCACAACTAATCTATCCTTTACGTTTTATCTAAAACAAAAATCTTAACACTTACAAACTAGACTCAAGTCTTGAAAATCTTCTCTTGAAAATATTCTTCTCCATCTTGACTTGGTCCAAACCATGATCCAACGAGCCAGACTCCTCTTGAGTACTTGATGTGATCTTGATGCGCGAGCTCTTGAATCAACACGTGCTAGCTTCAAAACTTGACTTTGAATCTTTCGTTGAAGCTAAACACCGACTAAGATCTCGATCAAATATCTGAAACTATATAAACACAAGATCATTAGTACCACTGTTCTAAAATCGGATTAATCGGCCGATTAATCAGCCGATTAATCCTATTCGGTGGCAACCCGCTTAATATTACATTAATCGCTCCGATTATGCGCTCGGGCGATTAATCGGATCCAAAATGATTAATCCCCGATTAATCCCTGTTTAATGCCGATTAATCCGATTAATTTCCGAATAATCATTTAGGCATTTCATATTTTTTTATTTGAAAAACTCATCAGTTTGTGTGTGTTGGATCGTTAAGTAGTTTATGTTGTGATGTTGATGATTTGATAATGATCTTTTATTAAATAATAGATGAACTATTATTTATTAAATAGTAGATGAATTATGATATTTTATTATTGTACATTTTGCGTAAAGTGATACTTATGTTTTGTTATTTTTGATTATTTTTCAAATTAACTTATTTAGCAATCTTTTGCCATCATTCTATAAAGCTCATTATTTTGATTGATAAATTGACTAATTTTTAATTTATCTTATTTTGCAGGTAAATTCTTTGATTTATATTTATGTTGAAAAATTTAAAATTTGGATTATTAATGCGAAGAGATAAGTTCTCTTACTTCTTTTTTACTATATATTTATATTGTCTTGTTCATCATATCATGGTTTATAACTTCATATCATGGTTTATAACTCACATCTAGATATTGTCTTGTATAATATCTAGGTATTTTCAACAATTAACTGTATATATTCATATGTAGCTGTGTATAAATATAATTAAATATATTAAAATATTCAAAAATGATTAATCTCCGATTAATCCCCGATTAATCCGATTAATCATTATTCAGTATTGGACCGCACAAATAATGAAACCGATTTTAGAACACTGATTAGTACTATAACTACATGAGTTAATCATCATTAATACTAGAGTGATGGGCCTCTGAGCCAATAATCTCCCCTTTTTTGATGATGATAAAACTCATGGAGTTATATATGCATGGATTAAAGTTTAGCCTCATAGAAGCTCCCCTTAATTCATGCATAGCAATAAACAGTAAAGATATTCAATGAAGTGCATAAACTAAACAAATATATATATGCATAAACAACAATTATTAAACATGCATATATAAACTCTCTAAATTCTTCTCCCCCTTTTTGTAACTCATCAACAAAGGGGTGAAGACAAATAAACAATAAAGATTTATATGTGATATACATTCATGAAGAGGAGAGACATTAAGTTAGCTCCCCCTGCATACAAGCACATGGAAATGGGATGAGTAGACCCTAACCCATATAAAGCATAATATACAATTTATAAGTGGAGATATTAAGCTCCCCTTACACACGTGTATCACATAAAGAAGAGAGGTCAAGCTCCTCAATATGTGAGATACACTCAACATGAATCTATATATAGAGAAGATGTTAAGCTCCCTTGTATATAAGCAATATATTTCAAACAAAATTTGAAAACCTTTTTAAAACAAATTTTGATATCAATTTAAAACAAATTTTGATATACCACTAGTAGGTGGCAAAGCAAATGTTAATAAATCACTTGTAGGTAAACGTAAACATTATTTTATAGGTAAACATCAACATGAATACCACTTATAGAAAAATATTGTGAAATCATTTTAAGTATTTAAAGAACTTTTTCTCTTTTTTTTGAAATGGTGCATAAGTTTGTATATGATACCAATTCAAAAACAATTGACATTAAGAACTAAATCAAGTTTATTATGAAATAATCTGTGCTATAAAGAGTTAACATTTTTAAGCTTAGCACAACAAATCATATATATGTATGTATGAAAATGCCACTTGAAATTTGAATCGTCCATATATAGAAAACAAATATGAGTATATAAAAATAAATTTTCATTAAAATCATGTATATCTCATAGCTACTTCCCTTTCATGCACATGTTTAAATAGATTTTCAATTAAGAGTATACAAGGCATGGTCGCTCATCCAACCACCCTTAGATGATAGGGGTTTTCAAAAATATGATTTGAAAATATTTTTAGCATAATTTGAAAAACACTATCATATTGAAGAATAACGAAATTAGTTTTATTGTAATTTTAAAAACTAGTACAAATCCTTCAAGTAAGGAATAAAAACATGAATATATCTCATGATAATATGCTAAATACATAATAATTGACGCTCAAAATTCATAAGGCTAAAAAATGATCTCATGAAAACAAATTCATGAGTAAGCAAAAGAAATGTGAGTGTACAAGAATCATGTGAGTAACACATTCATGAAGATAGGATAATAAAGTTCAAATCATCAAATCATATGAAAATTATAAAAATTTATTTTTCATCAAAACTAAACAAGCTTAAAGGTATATGTATGTTTTGTCGAAACTAAAAGTATACATATATATCCCAAATATAAACGAGTCCATAATAGAATTTTGCATGAAGGCAAGTAACTCAAAGATATACATGTATATCTATTAGTTTTAGACAAAAGCTAAACACGTACAAAAATAGGAAAAACAAGTATAAATGTAAGAATCATTAAAACTAGGTTATTTAAGTACATGTAATGAGTACAAATGAACAATGAAGTACAAACACATAATAATCAAGTGTAGCTCATTACTTGTACAAGTATAAATATAAGTTTTAATGAAAACTACATCTAAATAAGTAATCTCCACATGAAGCATAAATCAAATATGATCATTAAGCTAAATGCACGTATTTTAGAACTAGTATATACATAGTAGTTAAACAATAGTGAGAACAGAAAAATATGAATCCATAGGAACATGGGTATATCTCAAAGACTATCTATGTATATCACATGTCTAGTAACATTGCATTTAACAGAATGAGCATTAAAATCAAAATATGCTAACAATTAATGATAAAAAGCATGCAAACAAAAATGAGAGTTAGAGATAGTTACCAAACCATATAAACCAATCTCTAGGTCTCCAAAACATGGTGATCCAACCACCAAACATCCTTGAAGGTGATGCATTCATAAATATAATCTTTGAGTTCGAAACGCATCCACCATCAAGGCACCAACCCTCTCACATCTTGTGAGATTTCACACCTATATCAAACACAAGAGTTGGGAATTTTGGTACCCATATTTTCTTTTTTTGGTCCATGAGGGTTAGTATTATAAGGAACTCAAACATCTTTATTTGCAAAATTTATAGAATTTAATCTATCAAAGTAAAATCTTACAAGATGGCCTTTGCGGCCACAATATGTGCATTTGTACACTCTAGCATGCATATGAGAATGTATGTGATCATGCTGTGCATGTGATGTATGCCATGGGGTATGTGCATGAATATGTGGAATTTGTTTCTTGCGAAACATGAATTTCAATCTATTATGGTTGGTTAAATGCACATTGGCTCAAAGTGGAGCCCAAACAATCAACTTCACAATGAAAATTCATTATTAATTTTGGAAGAAGAAACATGAGAGGCAAATTTTTTCATTTTAGAAATAGAAAATTTTCCTTTTCTTTCAAAACTATTTTCTTTTTCAAAAGCTCATTTTCCTTTAAAATAAAATCCTTTCCTTGAGAAATTAAATCAACTTGATTTTTCAATGAATTGTTTCCTTCAAAAATAACATCCAATTTTGAAGATAAGAAAACATTCTCCTTTTTTAAAAATTTGTTTTCCATCAATAAAGTTTTATTTTCTTTTAAAACTAAGTCTTTTTCTTCTTTTAACAAATCATATTTTTGGAGAAGTTTTTGACAAAAAGATGCAAACTCATCATAAGGCATGTCAATATCTTCTTCTAACTCGAATTCGGAATTTACCTCAAGGGGGTAATCCCCTTAGACCATGTAGCATATGTTGGAAGCATCGCTTCCATCATCCGAGTCACTCTCTTTTTCATTTGGCGTGTGTTCCCCAAGAGAGCAAAGAGTGTTCCGAACTACAAAAGCCAACTCAATGTTAGAAATCTTAGATAGATAATCACCATTTAGGGTTAACTTTAAAGCATGTAGGGCTTTTACATTAGCCTCCAGGTGTTTGCCATTTATAAAATAAGAATCTTTAATTGTGGCAAAATAGACATGAATTTCTAAGACCTTAAGATACAAAGACATCTTAACTTTCCAAGTTTGGAAGTCAAGAATGTCAAACAAGGGAGATGACATAAAATCCATGAGTGTGTGTAAACAAATATTGTGATTAGCTAAATGAGGATCTTTAACTCAAGGTTGTTAGACCCAAATCAAGGGCACCAAGCTCTGATACCACTTGTAGGTCACCTAGAGGGGGTGAATAGGTGACAAGCTAATCAAATGCAAAATTAATGCGGAATTAAAACTAATTATGCAATCTAAAAACTATTAAGTAAACACACAAAGTATAACACAAGAGTGTAGCCGAATTCCCGGTGAAGGGCTCTGGACTCTCCTCAAGATTCCTCTAGATTAAGAATTGAGGTGTCACTATGGCTCTCTTGGTTGAATACAAGTGTGAGCAAATAAACAACCCAAGCATATAAATCAATAGAGCACAAGATATATCAAACATATAAAGATGAGCACAATAAGAACGTGCAAGATATAAAGACAAGTGAGAGAGAGATGAGCAATCACAAACACAGAAGATTTGTTTCGAGGTTTGAGCACACTTGCTCAACGTCCCCGCCTTCAATACTATGTAGGATTTCCACTAAAATTGATCCCGCAAGATCGATCGGTGCCGCGACACCTACAACGAGCTCCCTCAAGAACTTTTGGATCCTCAAGTCCCTCACTTGTTCCCGCAAGAACAACACACGCAAGCACACTAGTTTGCCGAGGCCGCACCTCTACACCGAGCTCCCACAAGAACTCGTCACAACGGAACCCACAAGTTCGCCTCCTCAAATACAAAGATGAACACTTAGTGATCTCTACACTTTGATCACCAAAACACTCTCACAAACAAAGCTCTTATAGGATAAATATGACAATAGAAAGCTCAATTGTGAGAAAACTAGGATAGATGTGTAGGTGAAAAATCTCAAGAAAATACTTTTGAAAACACAAGAGATTAACTCTTGAAAACTCTCTTTTGGATATGAAAATGAAGCTCTGAAAACTTGCTTAGAAACTTTAGAAAAGAGCTCTAGAGAACAGCCTAAAAACCTTTTACAAAAATCTGGCCAAAATACCCTTTTATAAAGGCAGCAGAAAACTAGCCGTTATAGGCTAGATAGGCCTGCCAGTCGACCGGCCAACGGTCAGATTTCTGACTGTTGGGGTTGCCGGTTGACTGCACCCAGGTCTTGACCTGTCGGTCGACCGAGGTAAGAGCCAGAGAGCACTACTCTCTGGCCGGTCGACCGATCGGTACTCAAACCAAGGCTCTGTGCACGTTTTGTGTACATCGGTCGACCGGTCGATGGACCGCCAGAAGCCCAGGTCAGGGTTTTTAGGGATTAAAACTCTAACTTTTGAAACCCTAAAATTTTATTTCAAACTCATAAAAATTTACAAAAATAAGTTCATATCAGTACTTTGAAATCCAAATATGTCCAAATATGTGTGATAAAAAATCAACACATATTACAAACATATTGAACTATTTTTGCGATATAGAAATTTAGCCTTAAACCAAAACCCGTATTTTTCAAAAATCAATCTTCAATTTGAAATACATTTTTTTCAAAACTTGTTCAAATATAAAAAAAAAGATATTTAAACACTTTTGAAGCATAGTGTGTATGGATATGATCCAATACATATATAAGATGAAATATCTTTGTTTTTGACATTAAGCTCAAAATAAGTTTTGACTTAAACAAAACTTAAACATATGATATAGAAACATCAAATAAGTTTTACTAAACATTTGAACCGCAATGTGTATGGATGAAATTCAAAACACATATAAACCATATAAACTCATTTTGATGAATCTATTCATGAAACCAAATATGTATTCTTTGAAGCTCAAAATCAAAACGGTATTTTCTAAAATCAAAATTATTCTTATGAAAACACATATAAATTTTGTGTGTATATGAGCTTGAGCAATCCACAACTAATCTATCATTTACATTTTATCTAAAACAAAATCTTAACACTTACAAACTAGACTCAAGTCTTGAAATTCTCTCTTGAATATTTTCTTTTCCATCTTGACTTGGTCCGAACCATGATCCAACGAGCTACACTTCTTTGAGTACTTGATACGATCTTGATGTGCGAGCTCTTGAATCAACACGTGCTAGCTTCAAAACTTGGCTTCGAATCTTTCGTTGAAGTTAAATACCGACTAAGATCTCGATCAAATATTTGAAACTATATAAACACAAGATCATTAGTACTATAACTACATGAGTTAATCATCATCAAAACTAGAGTGATGGGCCTCTGGGCCAACATTGTAGTCCATGATAAAATGAGGCATATGAATTCTAAATCCCCACCATTGATCGTGACCTACTGGAGTTGAAACACATATATAAAAAGTCTTTTATGTAACAAACTGTAATTCTCAAAAAAAAAAAAAAAAACAACTGCCATTTTATGTCTGAATGCCTAAGCAAGAAATCTCCAGAATATTTCATGTTTGCTTGACTGTAAAGTGATTTTAGATCAAGATAAATGATGCAGATGGCTCATGGTAAATTTCTAACAAGAGGTTTGCCATTAAATTGTACATAGCATCCAAGTCTATCCCTGCATCTTTGTTGACATATTATAAATTATATTGATTGATTTGTTCATATCTGTTTTCATTTTTGTTTTTTCCTCCTTGGGTTGGTCTGAGTTGCTGCCATATCATGTCTGATCTTTTAACTCTTACAAAATTGGTTTAAGTTGAGATTTGTCACATTTGTTGTCTCAAGCTTAAAACATTCTGTAAATCTCAAGCCCAAGTCATACTATCTCTAAAAATTTCTTATCCTGGCCCAACCCAGCAAATGTGTTGGGTTAATTGAATTCATGTTTAACCAGAGTTGCAGCTTTTATAGAAAGAACTGTTATTGTTCTTAAGTCAATTCTTCATGGTGATCTTACTGTTAAGTCTCAAAACTTGCAGCTGTAGAAGCACATTCTGGTACAGATGGAAAGGAAAGTAAGTCCAAATCTACATCAGGGATTGAGGAATTGCTTGAAGAAGCATCGCCTATGATATCCCCTTTGGCGCCAGAGAATTTCCCGACGAATTTAAATGCAGAAGAAAACTTTGTTGCAACTGATAATCACACTAGAAGAGATGCTGAAAGCAAATCTCAGTCTTCATCTGGAGTTGAGGAATTATTTAAAGATTCAACATCTATGATGACTCCTCCAGCTCCAGAGGAATCCCAGGCGATGACTACGGTTAAGTCCCAGGCTAACGTAAAAGATGACATCTTGAATCTTTTTGAGAAGGTATGTAGATCGGCATGTTCATTAGAGTCATAAGAAGTACTTTGCAATAAGCTAATATTTTTATTTGTAAGTGACACCAGGTAATCCATGATCCAACCAAATCACTGCAAACATTCTGATGTCGAATTATTGATCTCATTACGGGCCTAATAAACAAATAACTGATCCCGTAATAGTTTATGTAATTATACCTAAACTATGCACCAACTTTTATATGTTAGCTTAACTTTAAAGATCATCCATGAAGCAGATTTAAACCGTCAAGTTTTGAAAATCTATACCTAACATATATACTACTGATTATTTTTTAAAATTCTTGTTAAGATCTCAAGATATGGTTTTATAAAACAAAATGATGCGCAAATGAAAATGTTCAACTAATTAGTTTGATTGATAGTTCCCACATCATTCATTTGTCTTACTGCTGCATTCTTTATACAAGGGTTGTCCTGTGTTAGAGAGTTGATTCTCAATTATTTGTACATATGATTAAAGAATAGCCTGCTAAAAAAAATAACTTTTAGAGATATCTACATAGGTATATAAGCTCACTAAAGCTGCATGGGAACCTAATCCAGGAAGGAAGGAATTATAGAATCAACCCATTTCTGTACTCAGATCAAGTTACTCTTATCAGGTTTTGTATTTTGAATCTTACATTCATGATAGTGGTGTATTGCAGCCCAATATGGTCTCTCCCTTTGGTATTCATCAACAACAGCTTGCGTTCCTCTCCCAGCAGCAAGGTCTTCTTATGGCTGCTGCTAAGTCTGGAGGGACACCTTCAACATTTCCTGGGCAAGCCCAAAAACCAAGTGCTACCAACACAAGTCCGGCCATGCCAACACAGCACTGGCCTTATCTTGGTTATCAAATACCAGGGACGGCACCACCAGGAACACAGAAGGATGCCGATAATTTGAGTCAGGTGATTGTCATAAATACTTTATGTTACAATTCTTACTTGAGTAATATGACAAGTTTATAAACTATATTTCTTCTGCTTCTTCTGTAGGTTGGTAACATTCTCCCACTACCCGCCATGATCTACAGTCCTTATCCCACATTGAGGTAAACTTCTCCTCTTTTCATTCCACATAGGTTTAAATTAGAATTTTTCTGATAGAAAGTAATGGCATTCTCTATAGTTTAATAGAGGGATCCTTGAGATGGTTTGAAGTCAAGATATTCCTCTTGGGCGGGAAACTTAAAAGTAGCTTGGAAAGTAGTCGGTCAATGTCAAGTTTATAGCTGGTTATAAGAATTTGTTTTATTTTTTATGGAGCTTTCGTAAGGCGATGCTTTATTTTTACGGAGAAAGCTTGAATCTGATGATTGATGATCATTTTGTGCTAAAATAGTTGATGATAATGATGTGTTTTAAGAGTGTCATTCTCTAGGGAGGATATGAGCCAACTATATTTGCACGCAAGTATATATTCTGAAAATGGTCATCTTACTCTTATGTATCAGTGCTTCTTATGTTGCTACATCAAGTGCATAGGGTGCTTAGGGAGTTAGGTGAAAATCAGATGCATTGGGGTTTTCTTATGCATCAAATTCTAGAAAACAAGCAATATACTGTTACATTTTGATTACATGCGTGAGCAATGTTTAAAATAACGATAACGTGACGATAACGTTTTTTTTTTCTTTGTTATGTTAACATAGATTATAACGTAACGCATACGTAGGTTATGCGATTTATATTTATATAATAAAAATAAATATATATACTATATTTAAGAATTTTTAAAAATAGAAAAAAATTTAATTTTTTTTAAAATATCAAAATAATATATAACACATTTAGCAAGTTTCACAACAATTTTTAGCAAGTATCATAATAATTTTTCACATTCACAAGTTATAATAAGTTCGCAAACATAATAAATCGCATAATAAATTTGCAAACATAACAAATTTTAACAAGCATGATAATTAAATTGTAACAAATATGATAACAAGCATGGTAATTTTTAGCAATTATCTTTTAAGCAATTATTTTTTGATAATATTATCTCAGCTAGTATTTTTAGCAATTATCTCTCTCTGCCCTCTCCCCCAAGATATTTCACTCTCTCTGCACTCTCTCTCTCTTCGATCTCTCTCTATTCTCTACCCCACCCGATCTCTCTATGCTCTCTCCAGGTCTCTCTCTGCTCTCTCTCGGGAGAAAGCAACGAGAGAGACAGGAGGGAGAGAGAGCAGAGAAAGCTTACATGTGCTTGGAGACGAAATCAGCGAGAACCACGACGGAGAACCACCGCTTAGAGATAACGTCGACAAGAACCACCATGACGGAGAACCACCAGAGGTAGGTCTTATTCTTTTTTTCTTCTTCTTCTTCTCAGTCCCGACGACGAGGTTGCAGAGACAGCGACGAGGTTGCAGAGAGGATTTTTGGGGGATTTTTTTGACCGAGTGAATTTGGGGTTTTTTTTTTTTTTATAAAGTCGACTTGCAATGTAACGTAAGTTATGGTGCGTTACGTTAATAACGTAACGTAACGAACATTATAGGCAAAAACCATGGTTATGAAACATTGTGTTTTTTAGCCCTCTTACGTAACGATTGGTCAGCATTAGGTTATATAACGAGTTATATAACGGGTTTTTTAGAACACCGTGCGTGAGGTGGGCACCACAAGAACCTGAAAAAAAAACAAAATGTTTCATCACAACTGACTGATATATGGGGCTGTTTGGTTAGAGGTGAAAGTGAGGAAGTGAGAAAGTAGTAATAGTTTCTTTTGGAACTTGAGAATTGGTTAGTAAGTTTTTCAGTGTTTGGATGTTGTTGGGAAGTATGTTTTGAAAAATGTTATATCTTTTCCGGTGTTTGGATGGTATTGTGAAAGTGAAAGTGGAAGTGGAAAAGTTGACCACAAAGTTGACTGCAAAATAATATTAAAATAAAAATTAATTATGAAAAAAAATTTGAACTGTAATTAGAATGCAAGTGAGATTTACAAGATCACAAAATTAATTGTTTTGAGCTATAACTTATTACAAATGAGATTTACATGACCATAAAATTAATTGTAGCACCTTGAAAGTGGGGAAATGGTTGTGTAAAAGAGAGGTATAAAAGGAAAAGGGAAAAGGAAAAGTGTTTTTCCATTCTTTTCCGGTGTTGGGATGAACAATGAAAGTGGTAAATGAGGCCTTCCACTTCCTCACTCCCTATGCATCCAAACAGCCCCTATCTTGAAACAAAACTGCCAAAGTTTGATTCAAGACCAACTAATTAACATCTATTTGTGTCAAAAACCATTGAAGAATTTAAAGGGCCAGCAAGAAAGGATCTCATAGCAATACCGTGCTACACATAAAGTCCCCTGAAGATTAAAATAAATTTTCAGGATGAGTACTCGCAGAGCTCTGATGAGAGCCTTCCTTTAGACCTTACACCTGCCTATGTCATGTTTGTTGGGGCTGCCATTCGTTCCCTTGTGATTCCTCATCAGGGGGCCCCTCTTGTGATTCCCCAGTACGTACTCCACCATGGTCCTCCACTCCTCTGACATTTCATGAAGATGCTACAACAATCTCACTCACCTTTTCTTGTCCACTAACTCCACCTTAACCACCAGCACTCATCACCTCCTTGTCTAACTCCTCTCCCCCTTATAATTCCTCTGAATGTTTGATCAAAGTCTCCCATAAAAGAAAAAGAAAACCTTTCTTCCCCTCTTCCAAGACCCTCTGTTCCATCTCACTCTTGAAGGGATCCTCCCTCCCAGAAAGATCCTAAATGTTACACTGCTCTGATTGTGGCAATCTTAATCACATGGAAAACATTTGTTGAAATGGGTTCTTTGATTCCATTATTTGAAAATCAGCCATTACGCATGATATTGCCAGCGTAGAGGTCACTCGTTGCGTCACGCGCCTCGCTTACGCTCTTCACTCTACCACATGAAACCCCCCCCCCCCCCCCCACCCCACCAGTAACATCCACTGTCTGCAGAGGCATTCCACTGCTTCCAGGCCATTGTTCTCCGGCAATCTCTCCATCTTTCTGTACCCTACACTCTCGTCATCCCAAAACACCTAACTCCAACTTTGCTTGGTGAATTCCTTTCTCCCCCGTCATAAAAGCCTTCTTCACAAACCTACCGTTCTTCGAATAGTGAGAAAAGAAACCCCAAAAGGCGTAAATCTCGTTCCCCTCCCATTGCCCTAGCTCGCTTCCCCTTCCTATCTCCTATGCTATTTTACTAGAGTTTAGCCTGATTTCATATCAGCTATCAACTCTCTTAGGTGCAAAGGTGTTAACTGCAACCTTGAAGGGTCCCTATTTACTGTTGACCTTATTGAGAGTCTCAAAGAGCCCTGCGATTGCGATGGGGAATGGCATCCAGCACCTCAACAAGAAGCTCTTTGTAGTCGCCTAACCCTTTGAAAACCAAGCTGCATGCATTTGCTCCGTTGTCCTTTATACCCTATAAACATATCGCTCATTTAAAGATGGAACCTCAATTTTAATTTGCTTACTCAGAACATCAGGGTAGAATTTTGATTGAGTTGCATGATCTAGCCCTCATTTGGTCAGGCCACTTTTGGCCTTGGTGTTCTGCAGTTTTGGCAGCCTTTTTCGCTTGTTCTCCATCACTGTGAACAGATCTAATCTTATTACCCTTGTTCTTGTTGACTACTCATGGCTTCCTCTATACCTAGCTTCCTCTGTGGATCCATAAACACTCGGTTGTGTATGGTTCCAGGCTGAGTGTGTCTTCCTCATGGGCAGAATTCCTCAGTTTTTTCCTCTCCCCAGAGGGGCTCTGTTTGTGCAGCTTTTTCCTTTCCTTTCCGTTTTCTTCTTCTTCTTCTTCTTCTTCTTCTTCTTCTTCTTCTGTCTCACCTTCCCTTTGAGGTAAGGCTCTGGACTATTTCTATTGCTATTTGGAATGAAAAAGGTCACCTTGGTTGTCTCCTCTCTCTTAAAGAAGAAGAGGGGGAAAAGAAAAAATCTACCAAACCTTGGTGGATATATACTATTTCTGAAATTATAACCTAATCAGAAACCAGTCTTTTACTGACCACTTGATAGGAAAAGAATTTGCTGAAGCATTTGATTTGTTGTCACTCTCTCTGTTTTACTTGTTGGAGTTGTCATGCTGGGACCAATTCACAGTTGCATTATTTACTTATATGGTTTTTTTCGTAATTCCATTCCATAGGAGCAGGCTTATTCAGGTTCATTTAAGATATGGTGTCTGAAGATTTAGTACCTACGTTGAGATCATCATCATTCTTTTCAGACAAAGGCCCTGGCTGCTTATTGTCGTTTGAATTAATGTTGTTTTCTGCAAGTATATCACACATTCTTGCTTCATACATCCAATGGAAAACTGAATCCTTCCCATTGTGCTCAAGCATATTAGCTTTGTGTGATTTCAAACTAGTAGGGAAAACAAGCTCTAGTTACATTTCTATCCAATGAAAACACTTTATTTTGGAATTCCTTAGAACTTAAAGTACACTGCTTTGTCGAGTTGGTAGAAGTGACACTTCAAGAGCATATGCTCACAGAACATTATGCAATCAAGTATGTTTATCTGATACACCATATTAACTCTCTCTATTTGTAATTATTTAACTTGTCATTGTTCGAGTCTAATGATTCTTAAAAGTTTGTATATAATTAGTTTCTCTTGTAAACATCCATTCTTTCTTTGTTTGGCAAGTATCTACAATATTATATATGAGTGATGGCTCGACGAATAATGTATTTTCTCTACTTCCTCTTGCAGCCCTCAAACTATGGGGTTAGCCGCACTTGTGAGTGAAGCACCCTCCACTGAAGCGGGCATGCCATCATCCGCCCCGGCTAAGCCCTCCACTTCAACCAATGATTATGATTTCTCCTCATTAACCCAGGGGTTGTTCTCGAAACACTAGTTGTTTTTCACCACAGGAACGAAAAGGAAAACAAAAACGAAAATGAAAATATAATATTGTGATGGCTCCTTGTGGAAGTTGAGTTTTATTTTCTGCTTCCATTTGTGGGACACAGCGATTCCAAGATCACAGTAAAATACGGGCATAATTCGGAAAGTTTTTCTCTTTATTCTTGGTGTAAGCAACAAGGTGGAATTTGAACTCTCGATACAAACATATTTACATTTTAAATAGAGGCTTCTAATGATGTATATTTACAGGAAATAGCTCAGGTTTCCATATTCGAAAATTTTCTTGAGAACTATTTGTGTGGATGACGAAAATAAGAAACAGTTTTGAATCCAAACTCTTGGAGATATCCAGTTATATATCCATGCTATCTTTGCGAAGGTTTCTCTCTATAACTTAGGTGATCATCACATCAAGAACTGTCATGTGTTTGAAGTTGATGTGTTTAGTGAATGTTGCTAACATGTGTCCAATGTTATATTGTTGCAATATTTGGGCAGTGAAATTGGGCAGTCTGTTGTTTAATATCCAAAAACTACTGTAACAGACTCATTATGCTAGTAATTAAATATCTACCAAAAAAGGTTGGAATTGGTTTACTTTATTTCATTTTGTCATCCTACAATTATATCAATACTGTTTTTTTTTTTTTTTTTTGAAAATTAGCAGTTTCCAACTGCCAACATATAATACAAGATATGAAATTTGATTGCTTAAACTTAAATTAAAATATTTGATATATGAAAATTGGTCATTAGTATAAAATGTTTCCTTCTTGGAGTTGTGATCACAAATTGACAACTATTACATTTATGTGAAAACTAAAAAAAATTCTAGATTTGTTAATTACATTTTCTAAAAGAGTTTTAGACTGATTCTTGAGTATTTCATTAACTTTCAAAAAATATAGTCGGCACGATACTCTCTCCTGCAACTTTAACTTTCTTTTTAAGCAATCAATCTAGACTATTCTTGTCTTTCATTGAAACTTTATTCATTTTTTGTCTTTAAAGTTTGCCTCTTTGCTATCTCCAATGTTATTTACTAAACTAGTAGGTGCTCAATGCTCAAATCACTTTCTATATAGAGTGGGATCTGTTTTAGAAATAAAAAAAAAAATTCTTTACTATTGATATCCTCCAACATCCCAAACAGTGATAATGGATTTTCATTTTCTTTTCTTTTTTGAGGCAATGCATAGCCGACATCTACCATATAATTTACTTTCAACACATTAAAAAAGAAGAATATATGCTATATAATTTACTTAAACAGATAAGGGAAGAAGTAACAGTTGGTGGTGTAACAGAGGAACGATGTTCATAAAAAACTATCCAACCTCTGTTATTAGAAAATATTATTTGTATGTCTTCTCCATTTAGATACATCACATAACTTGTATTGAGGATACTCCTAGCTCATTAAGAATGCATGAAATGCTCAACTTCCATGAGGACACACAAAGGACACAATTTATGCCCCCTTTAATTAAGTGGAATGAGATTGCATAAATGGTAGTGGAAGTGGCAGTATCAGTTGCCAAATTGTGAAAAAGATAAAAAGCTAAAAACACTTCAAAAAACCCTGCAACAAATTCTTACTTTCCAAAAGATATTGACTTCTTGCCCTCTCCCCTAAAGACCCAATGAGGTGGTGCCCAATCGACTCCTCCCAAAAATCCCATAAAAACCCTAGATGAGCTCCTCTCCTGATCTATTCTCTTCTCATCATCCTCTATGAAGAAAAAGATGGACAGCGCGAAGATGGTAAATTAAGAGGGGAAAAAAAACTCTTCTTTTTTTTTGTATTTCTACTCAATTTTTTAGTTTCTGTTGCAAATATTTAACTGTTAGATGATGGATTATGATGCAATTTTGTTGGAATTTTGATTGCATGATGCAATAGGGGTTGTTCTTGGTTGTGATGAATTAATTTCATTTTCTATTTATTAACTATTTATTGTTATATAATCGGATACACTGATTATTGGAAGATAGAGAAATGTTATATCTGAATAGACTTTTAGTTGATTGCTTGGGCAAATTGGGGTCGTTACCCTCAAAGAATGATGAATATATATACTTCAATTAAAATTGACAGAAGTTTCACAGATGGAAATACAAGCAAGCGTTAATGGAGTCATTAGCGTGTTTGTACTGATCATTTGTGATGGTTGATCTAAAATATGGAACTAATTGTTCCTCATATGCTTATTTCTACAACACTTACACTTGGTAGGGGAATTCTTGTACTGTGTGATCAAAAAGTTTGGTTCAGTTTACACCACAAAAGTAACAAACTAAACCTCATCAGGCATGAATTATTTTGAAAAATCTCGTCAGGTATGTATTATTTATGAAACATATCTCGACAAAAATGAAAATAAGGTTCGAAGATTTTTTTTTTCCCCCCATAAACTAATAGATATGTTGGATATGCTATTTTGATAGTTGAATTGACCTTACATATTATGCTGGCTTATGTTTTTCTTTTTGCAATGCACAGGCTGCTCTTAATGAGAAGAATCTTAACTGAGATCATATGGGCCAAATATGGCTTTCTTGTGCTACCTGATATCGGCGTGGAGACTAGGAAAGGATATCTGCTTGAGAAGACATCAGTTGACTCCCATGAGGGAATTGTTGCAGACTGTATACCGACTCATGGATCAAGTAAGAATGTGCACCAATTTCTCTTTTGAACTTCTATTGTAGATTATATGGGTAAATTGAGTTTATAAATCATATAATAATTTACTTCTTCAATTTCAATTGTGGGCACGTTCTACATGAGCTTCTCAACCGTGTGTACTGCCAATGAATGCAAATCCAAACATTACAAAGAAGCATATCCCAGGAATACAATGGAAGTATCACCTCTTTAAATGCCATGAATATAACCAAGAGTAGATGAGAGTTTCCATCATATTTATCAAAATGGCTCAATGATGTCAAAGAAATACTTGTCTATATTTTATTACATATACTATGTTGTATAGGATGTTTCATGCACATGTGACAGCGAATATGCACTATCAGTGACCAATCACACCCCCACACCTATCTTTTGCTCGTCCTTCAACAAAACAAATAAAAAGTAAAATAGATGTAACCCCTTGATCCCTGGTGTACGTATCACCGTAACAGTACGCGATACGATGTATAATATTGATTTGACCTTTCTGGTTGTCCGATTGAGTTGACTTCAGATTCAAATATCATTTTCTAATATTTTAGATTTTTCAAGTTTTTCTGAAATTTTTCTGGATTAATTCGGAAAATCTCCGTAGTCGGTGTCGACTGATACCGATAATAGGTTTTACGATTTTTATTTCACAAACGGAGTAGAATTTTGAGAATCGGCTTTCATCATGTGTCTTAGAATCGTATTCTCTACGTTAGGGTATTTTTTAGGCTTTTTCTGAATTTATCGAAAGTCTGGCCGAACCGGTGTCGCCCGGTATCAGCGAGACGCTCTGAGATTTTTAATTTGCAAACCGGATTAAATTTCTTCAAACCATTTTCATATTACGTCTCAGGATAATATTCTCTATTTTTCATAATTTTTAGGCACCGTTCGGAGCTGGTCGAATATTGGACCAATATTATAATAATAAAATATTATTTTATCTTTCTTTTTCTTTTCTTTTCTTCTCCCTTCTTCCACACGCTTCTTCTCCACTGCCATAAACCCACCGCCATCCCCCTCTTTAAATTCCCCCTCTCTCTCCCCTAACTCTCTCTAATTCTCAAAAAACCCTCTCTCTCTCTCTCTCTCAAACTCTCTCTCTCCAAACACTCTCTCTCTAACCTCTCTCTTTCTCTATCTGTGCGACCCAACAAGAGGGGGGGCTGACCCGTGCCAGCGGCCAGGCGCCGCCGGCCGCCGCAGGCTCCGCCGGCGGCCGCGCCCCAGCCCGGCCGGCGCCACTGCCGCCGCCGGCCGCATCCCCACACCAACCTCCTCCTCTTCTTCTTCTTCTTCCTCCTCTTCTTTTCTTTTCTTTTCTTTTTCTTCTCCTGTCATTCTCCAGCTCCCTGTTTCTCTCTCCCTCATCTTTTCTCTCCCCGGCCTGACTGACGGCCGCGCCGCCGCGGCCGGGGGGACCGCCGTCGGCGGGCCCCCGCCGCCGCCGGCCAGCAAGGCTGGCCGATTGCTCGCGCAACAACAACAAAAGCTGCTGCTGCTACTCTTTTTCCATTTGTGGGTTTGGGTTAGAACCCAAACCCATTAACCCATTATTGGGTTAAGTTTCTAAACCCATAAACCCAATAACCCGTTACCCATTTAACTTAAGTATTGGGTATGGGTTGTGGATCTGAACCCGACCCGTTAACCCGTCAACCCGCATCCAAACCCAATAAAGGTACTTTTACAGAAAACCCCTGATTCATTTTATTAATTGCACTTGAACTATTTTGTTTATTACATATTTAACCCATTTTTATTACTTTTAGTATTCGGGCGATATCTGGAGCATCCGGACTCCGATTTGGACGATTCTAGATCCGTTGCGATCGTGGGAAAGAGAGCTACCTTCCCGTGGCTAGTTTGTGAGTGTTTTTCTTTTATAAATTATATTTTATCATGTGTAGTGACATTGATTGATATAGCTTGATTATGGATAAAATACGGTAATTATTAATTATTAACTTGTAATTATTGGAAACTCATTGTAATAGGCATAAAGGTATTTCCTGATTTAGTGATGTAATAATAATCACAATAAATACGGACATAGACAACTCGGACACAGTCATCATACCGGCACAGCCACTGACACGCGGACCACCATTTCACCATTTTCTTGTACACTATTATTTCATGTATTATATCACAGTTAGATAACTATTGTCACGTGTCTACTGATCCACAGATACGCTATGACACTACACTGTCACTAGACATGCATGCTAGACACCGTTACTGTAATTCACAGGATATGGTATTACATGATACACGGACTACCGTTATTACATGTACTAGTGCTACGCAGATATGTTACACGGATTATAGCTACACATCTATGTTCCACTAGTACACGAATAAGCACCGCATTTCATATTATTGTTATCATCATTACACGGATACTGTAGTTCACTATGCATGATATTAGACACTGACCACTGTTATTACATGACACGTCACACTCTTATTTCGTATTCATGTCCCACCGATATATAAATGCACCACTATACGGATATTGTTATCATCGTTACATGGATTCTCGGCATCCCTGTTACACATGCATACATGGTTTCTCTATTCTTGTCATATGGATCATCGTTCATTACTCATGTATTCATGTTACATGATTATTTCCCGTTACATCTATTGATATTCTTGTTATTGATATTCCCGTTACTGGACATGAGAGCTGTTCATATGCGATATGTGGAATCCCACATCTATTGTTCCCGTTTCCCGTTATATTGTTCCCGTTTCCCGTTATATTGTTCTATGCTATCAACAGAGCTCAGGTCCAGGTCCTGTTATCATGTTACATGTATCATGTACTGTATTTATTCTTGTAATATCAGATCATAAAGATAACTTGGGTATGGGGGAGACTTGACGGTTGACTAGATCTTGTCGGGTGGATGTCTGGATCCATTGTTTGTCCCACTGCAGGGGACGGGGTAGTGCTGGCTACCGTCTGTTACTCATGAGCTCCCGTTTCCCGTTATTGTTTTAGCTCATTGAGATCCTGTTATATGTTACAGCCCTAGCGGGCTGGTCCTGGTCTCAGCAGCCAGGGGTCTGATAAGGCCGTTGTCCCGGGTATGTACGGGATACACCCACCTGACTAGAGCTCCTCGACCATGGGTTTCCAAGTAATGTATGAAAACAGTATACACAATAGTGACGTCGGGAACACTTGTTATTTGGTCACTCTCTCGTTTGGATAATGGTACCCGTAGGTCATGTCCGGATGGGTTCGACTGGAGTGCGGGCTCCAGTATGAGCTGCCAGTGGTATGGGACACTGGAAGAGATTGATTAAAATAGCAGGCGGTACCGATTGCTACTATTGTATACATAACATGACCTGCCTGATACATGTCTACTATTGTTTAGATGTACTTGTTACTGTTCCTGATCATTTATCCGCTAGCATGTTACATGTATGCGTTGTTACTTTACCTGTTTCATGCTACACTTTCTGAGGTGGCATACTACTCATGTACATGTCTACTTTGCATTGCTTATATTCTGTTTTGCATTGTCTATATGCTGCCTAGGCACAACACAGTAGGATGATTATATTGCATACTCATCTACATGTTCATTTCCATCACGTCACCACTAACATGGTCATTTCTATCACATTACCACTAGACAACACTATTTATTATATCAACTGGATACGACTATAGCCATGACCTGATGATAACCGGCTAGATAGTGATGGTATTAAAAGACTGACATGATTATATATATTTCTACTGCTTATGATATACTTATTATATGGTATCACTAGACAACATCATGTATTATATATTAGTATCGTACTTGTATTACTATTGTATATATACTGCCTCCTTCATTTTACCACTCACTAGGTCGCTTTCTGACGACCCTGGGTTTGCGTGCCCAGGTTGGAAATCCGAGCTATCGTTTTGTCAGATAGGTCATTGGATTCCCATAGGAGACTCATCATCGAGCCCATTCATAGGTATCTTTGTGATTTGTTTCTGTTATCTTATTTATTCCTGTATTTCTATCTGTTATGATCACTAACCCCTTTCTGCAGGTATTCTTGTACTTATTTCCTGCTGGAACCCTTGTGTATATGGAGATTATGTCCTGTACTGAGGCTTAACGTACGCGTGAGGGTGTTTTCACCTCGCGTATGTACGTCGCCATAACGTCTCCGTATCCTTGGGATCGGGGCATTACATAGTGGTATCAGAGCCTAGGTTCACACCTGGTGTGGGTAACCACCTGGGTCAATACTCAGGCTCTTACCAACAGTACAATCAGATTCAGATTCAAGCTAGCTGTATCTAAATTTGGGATTCCAGTAACGAGTACAAGAATACACCGTCATTGACAATTCAGTCCTTGCCTTTTGTATTCCTTCCTTCCGGTTGTCAACCAGAATATTCGATTTCCTTCTCATTTTCTTGGCTTCTTGTGGCTTCCAATCCGTTTCACTACAAGACTTCTCCATCCCGAGTTCCTTATCGATATCTCAGAGTGCGCAGCGGAAGTGTCGTGGACCCGTAACCTTTAGGCTTTGGGGTTGAAAATATTGTTCTCACACCTGAATGAAAATTTCGAGGACGAAATTTTTTGTAAGGTGGGGAGAAATGTAACCCTTGATCTCAGGTGTACGTATCACCGTAACAGTACGCGATACGACGTATAATATTGATTTGACCTTTCTGGTTTCCGATTGAGTTTACTTCAAATTCAAATATCATTTTCTAATATTTTAGATTTTCAGGTTTTCTGAAATTTTTCTGGATTAATTCGGAAAATCTCCGTATTCGGTGTCGACTGATACCGATAATAGGCTTTACGATTTTTATTTCACAAACGGAGTAGAATTTTGAGAATCGGCTTTCACCATGTGTCTTAGAATCGTATTCCCTACGTTAGGGTATTTTTGAGGCTTTTTCTGAATTTATCGAAAGTCGGGCCAAACCGGTGTCGCCCGGTATCGGCGAGACGCTCCAGGATTTTTAATATGCAAACTGGATTAAATTTCTTCAAACCATTTTCATATTACGTCTCAGGATAATATTCTCTATTTTTCATAATTTTTAGGCACCGTTCGGAGCTGGTCGAATATTGGACCAATATTATAATAATAAAATATTATTTTTATCTTTCTTTTTCTTTTCTTTTCTTCTCCCTTCTTCCACACGCTTCTTCTCCACCGCCATCCCCCTCTTTAAATTCCCTCTCTCTCTCCCCTAACTCTCTCTCTCTAATTCTCAAAAAACCCTCTCTCTCAAACTCTCTCTCTCTAAACACTCTCTCACTAACCTCTCTTTTTCTCTATCTGTGCGACCCAACAAGAGGGGGGGCTGACCCGTGCCAGCGGCCAGGCGCCGCCGGCCGCGTCCCCACACCAACCTCCTCTTCTTCTTCTTCCTCCTCTTCTTTTCTTTTCTTTTCTTTTCTTTTCTTTTTCTTCTCCTGTCATTCTCCACCTCCCTGTTTCTCTCTCCCTCATCTTTTCTCTCCCCCGGCCTGACTAACGGCCGCGCCGCCGGCCAGCAAGGCTGGCCGTTGCTCGCGCAACAGCAGCAAAAGCTGCTGCTGCTACTCTTTTTCCATTTGTGGGTTTGGGTTAGAACCCAAACCCATTAACCCACTATTGGGTTAAGTTTCTAAACCCATAAACCCAATAACCCGTTACCCATTTAACTTAAGTATTGGGTATGGGTTGTGGATCTGAACCTGACCCGTTAACCCGTCAACCCGCATCCAAACCCAATAAAGGTACTTTTACAGAAAACCCCCTGATTCATTTTATTAATTGCACTTGAACTATTTTGTTTATTACATATTTAACCCATTTTTATTACTTTTAGTATTCGGGCGATATCTGGAGCATCCGGACTCCGATTTGGATGATTCTGCGATCGTGGGAAAGAGAGCTACCTTCCCGTGGCTAGTTTGTGATTGTTTTTCTTTTATAAATTATATTTTATCATGTGTAGTGACATTGATTGATATAGCTTGATTATGGATAAAATACGGTAATTATTAATTATTAACTTGTAATTATTGGAAACTCATTGTAATAGGCATAAAGGTATTTCCTGATTTAGTGATGTAATAATAATCACAATAAATACGGACATAGACAACTCGGACACAGTCATCATACCGGCACAGCCACTGACACGCGGACCACTATTTCACCATATTCTTGTACGCTATTATTTCATGTATTATATCACAGTTAGATAACTATTGTCACGTGTCTACTGATCCACAGATACGCTATGACACTACACTGTCACTAGACATGCATGCTAGACACCGTTACTGTAATTCACAGGACATGGTATTACATGATACACGGACTACCGTTATTACATGTACTAGTGCTACGCAGATATTTACACGGATTATAGCTACACATCTATGTTCCACTAGTACACGGATAAGTACCGCATTTCATATTATTGTTATCATCATTACACGGATACTGTAGTTCACTATACATGATATTAGACACTGACCACTGTTATTACATGATACGTCACACTCTTATTTCGTATTCATGTCCCACCGATATATAAATGCACCACTACACGGATACCGTTATGAAATATATTGTTATCATCGTTACATGGATTCTCGGCATCCCTGTTACACATGCATACATGGTTTCTCTATTCTTGTCATATGGATCAACGTTCATTACTCATGTATTCCTGTTACATGATTGTTTCCCGTTACATCTATTAATATTCTTATTATTGATATTCCCGTTACTGGACATGAGAGCTGTTGATATGCGATATGTGGAATCCCACATCTATTGTTCCCGTTTCCCGTTATATTGTTCCCGTTTTCCGTTATATTGTTCTATGCTATCAACAGAGCTCAGATCCAGGTCCTGTTATCATGTTACATGTATCATGTACTGTATTTGTTCTTATAATATCAGATCATAAAGATAACTTGGGTATGGGGAGACTTGACGGTTGACTAGATCTTGTCGGGTGGATGTCTGGATCCATTGTTTGTCCCACTGCAGGGGACGGGGTAGTGCTGGCTACCGTCTATTACTCATGAGCTCCCGTTTCCCGTTATTGTTTTAGCTCATTGAGATCTCGTTACATGTTACAGCCCTAGCGGGCTGGTCCTGGTCTCAGCAGCCAGGGGTCTGATAAGGTCGTTGTCCCGGGTATGCACGGGATACACCCACCTGACTAGAGCTCCTCGACCATGGGTTTCCAAGTAATATAAGAAAACAGTATACACAATAATGACGTCGGGAACACTTGTTATTTGGTCACTCTCTCGTTTGGATAATGGTACCCGTAGGCCATGTCCGGATGGGTTCGACTGGAGTGCGGGCTCCAGTATGAACTGCCAGTGGTATGGGACATTGGAAGAGATTGATTAAAATAGCAGGCGGTACCGATTGCTACTATTGTATACATAACATGACCTGCCTGATACATGTCTACTATTGTTTAGATGTACTTGTTACTGTTCCTGATCATTTATCTGCTAGCATGTTACATGTATGCGTTGTTACTTTACCTGTTTCATGCTACACTTTCTGAGGTGGCATACTACTCATGTACATGTCTACTTTGCATTGCTTATATTCTGTTTTGCATTGTCTATATGCTGCCTAGGCACAACACAGTAGGATGATTATATTGCATACTCATCTACATGTTCATTTCCATCACGTCACCACTAACATGGTCATTTCTATCACATCACCACTAGAGATGATAACCTGCTAGGTAGTGATGGTATTAAAAGACTGACATGATTATATATATTTCTACTGCTTATGATATACTTATTATATGGTATCACTAGACAACATCATGTATTATATATTAGTATCGTGCTTGTATTACTATTGTATATATTACTGCCTCCTTCATTTTACCACTCACTAGTCGCTTTCTGACGACCCTGGGTTTGCGTGCCCAGGTTGGAGATCCGAGCTATCGTTTTGTCAGATAGGTCATTGGATTCCCATAGGAGACTCATCATCGAGCTCATTCATAGGTATCTTTGTGATTTGTTTCTGTTATCTTATTTATTCCTGTATTTCTATCTGTTATGATCACTAACCCCTTTCTGCAGGTATTCTTGTACTTATTTCCTGCTGGAACCCTTGTGTATATGGAGATTATGTCCTGTACTGAGGCTTAACGTATGCGTGAGGGTGTTTTCACCTCGCATATGTACGTCGCCATAACGTCTCCGTATCCTTGGGATCGGGGCGTTACAATAGAGCTAACCTAGTCTAACTCACTTTCGTAGGAATTATGGTTGCACTTAGCATGTGCAACATTCGTTAAACCTCTAAGTTACCCCCTAGAGGATGAGTTTTATCTCATGAGTTTTCAGTGGATTACACCCACAAAATCTATAAATAAAAAGAAACAAGGTGTTAGTATTTTTGAAAAAGCATTTTAAAAAAGAAAGAAAATATTTGAAGTATTGTTATAAAATTTCAAGTAATCTATATGTTATAGGAAAGCCGAATTGTTCATTCCTAAACTTAATCTCTATTCAAAATCTATTACCAATCAATGTAAGAAGTCAAACTGTATTTTTCGAAAGAGGAGTGCGCTTAGACCGATAGGTCTCTCAGTTACGCCTCGTAGGCATGCTTAGCACTTAGCGTTTTTCCACTAGATTCGTCTAGGCGAGATGCTGCCAGATTTTCTACTTGCACTTTAAGTCAAGTCGTCCCGGTAACCTTGCCGGCGCTCTAGTGTTAAACATTATTTGTTGTCCGTACCTCTAACTTGCTCAGCCTACTTTATTGTACTCAGCTATCGCTATATCACTTACTATAACCATGCTTGATATTTTAACACGTGACATTCTACCACCTGACATCTACATGCTATTACCTGACCCCTGTCTGAATCACTTAACAACTGATGCGTTATCACCTGACATGTTACTACTTGACATCTGCTCCTGTTATGTTATCACTTATCACCTGCCTCTGTTATGACATGGCTTATCACCTGTCATCTATCATGTTAACCCTTGACCTGTGATTATTATATTTATAGGAATCATATACATGTTATCCTGTATTATATACAGTGATATGTACTCATGTTATACATGTACTCATGTACTCCTGAATTCCTGATCATATCCTGCTCCTGCTATTCCCGTAAATTGATAATTACATAATAAATTATAATAAGACAACTTACATCTGATTTGGGGAAAACTGATGGGTCCTGCATAGTCATGTTTATGGTGGTCATATCGAGTCACGCGTGGCTACATACTGAAGGGATCACCTGGCAGCCACCAGGGATTCCGTGGGGAGTACTCCCTACTCCTGTTTATTCCTGCAGGGTATGCACACGCCCTAAGCCTAATTTTATGAGATCTGCGATACTCTAATCTTATTCGGGTATACAATAAGTCCTGGTACCTAGCGGTACGTTCCGGCTCAGCACCGGATACTCCGGATCGTTGTCCCGGGCAAGTATGGGGCTCATTCTAAACATGGTTCGTTAAACTCCATCAATTTTTGAATAACTGGCTTTATAAGTTGTAAGTGAAAGTATGTGGAATGGGACACATACTAAAACCTACAACTTAGACGGCCCTAACTATAATAAGATGCTAGTATACAATTCGTTATCTTGTTTTGCAACTCAGGTTGTATGCGCTCGGATTACGGTGACGTGGGATAAAGGTATATAGATGAGGGTTTTCTTTTTTGGATTATTCCTTCGACATATTAGTCTCATGGAGCCGTGACCTAAGCTTGTATGATTGGTTTTGCTCGTATTCGATTTTATTCGATTTTATTAGTTTTATCAGTTTTATATTAGTTTAGGAGATATCTGGTCTTGCCTTATCTACTTTATTTATCACCTCTTTACCTACTCTTATCATATTATATCATGCATGTTCTCTGCTGGATATCGATTATTATCTCTATACTTGCTCCTGCATGCCTGTGCTCACGACACGGTTTTTATTACATGCTTACGACTTGGATTTATCGATACACATGTGCTTATTTCTTCACGCCATTTGGCATTCGCATCACCACTCGTTGGGGGTTCTGACTCCTGAATCCTCATGTCCAGATCTCGGAGTTTGGGGTTGGTAGATTCTCTCAGTTGCTGATCAGAGATGTGCAGCGATAGCGTGGATCATCAACAGACCGTCCAGAGCCCTATCCTTTCAGACCCCTGCTCGACTCTCGAGTTTCTTGTTATAACTCGTAAGCGCCATTGTACTGTTCATACTTGTATATCTCCTTGTATTCTCGCAAATGCGCCTATCAGTGATGTAATATTCTTGTAATATTGTGTTACATCTTGTGATAAATTTGTAATTGTACTCATATGTTGGAATGTATAATGAGCCACATATTTCTGCACTCTAATTCTTGCCTGTACTGATGCTTAGTGTATATATGTGAGTTTTCTGACCTGCGTATATATGTCGTAGTAACGTCTCCGTACCCGTAGGATCGAGGCGTTACAGGATGGTATCAGAGCCTAGGCTCTCGCATTCTCAGTACGTCCAGATGGCAAATTAATTGTTAAGAAATTTGCAACTGGAATGCATGTCCTGGTTATACAATCCAACTACAAGTGCAGAGTTATCTTTTTTTTTTTCTTAATCATCCTTCCTTTGATTCCTAATCCCTTCCATCTTTCCACTATTTTGATTTTTCGTAGCCTTTATACCAACTTAAGATATGGATAGACTAGAGATGTAGCAGTTGGTTCTGAATGAAGCTATTATATGATCTTTTCAACCAATTCTATGAAGCTTTGGTATTCTCAGAATTGATTCACGATCGGGTTATCTTTCAGAAGTCGGTATTCGGGTTTTTCTATGGTTATTCTCTATTCTTAGTTGTATCCTTCAAAGTGATCGATGCCTGGTCTTCAGAATCTTAACTATCGGTCTTTTTTTTATTTATGCTCAGTATTATCAGGGTTTTTTTATCTTCGGTATTCTGGCTCATTCTCAGAGTGATATTAAGTATGCAGTACAGCGAGAATCTATTACAAAGCAGTGTTATTAGGTCAATATTATTCGGCATCGTTCGAAGATTTATACAGCAGGAAGTACAAAAGATGTCTATATTCTGATTATTGTTCAATCGACTTGAGATCCCTACCTACAATGATTCATATCTTAATTGGTAAAATTTCCGTCCTTGTCCCTTTTGTGTTCATTTTACCCTTTATCGCAATTGCGAGAACGTAATTTTTGTAAGGTGGATGGAATATAACACCCTGCTCCCAAAATACCTACTTAGTTGCGTATTCTGATTTTTCAATCATATTTTTTTGATTTGCTTCCCTTAATTGTTTATTGTTTTATGAATATTTATGCGATCATTTTGCATTAGATCCAGATTCGTGGATTCAGAGTCAGCCCTAGTCTGAACCGGGGAGTTGATCCTAGTGTATTGCTCGATTTGGTCTTTTCGGTAGTCAGATTTGATCAATTTCAGTTTGAACCATCATTTTTCAATATTTTAGATTTCTATGATTTTCTGAAATTTTTCTAAATTAAATTGTAAATCTTCAAAAACCGGTGTCGATTAGTGCCGCTGATCGATTCTCAGATTTTTTTTTTAATTTACAAACGGAGTTGAATTTCTAGATATGGATTTCACATTATTTCTTGAAATCACATTTTCTATCTAAATGCATTTTTTGAGATTTTTTAGAACTTATCGAAGTTTGACCGATTTTGGTGTTGACCGATATCGCCGGTAGATTCTAATATTTTTAATTTGAAAATGGAATTTTATTTTTGAAAACTGATATCATATTATTTCTCAGAGTGATGATTTCTACCTCTGGGTATTTTTAGGAATTTTTCTAGAACAGTCGATATTTCATGACATTATTATATTATTATTTTAGGAATCTTTTATTTCTTTCTTTCTTTCTTTTCTTTTCTCCCCCCATCACTTCACCTGCCGACACACCACCCCCACTCCCATCCACTTCCTTTCTCATTTAATTCCCCATCACCCTCACTCACTTTACTATCCCCTTCTTTTTCCTTTTCTTTTTCTTTTCCCTCTCCTTTTTTCCCTCACCCTCTTTCATCTCTTCCTCTCTCTTCTCTTCTAAGTGAGGCCGACACCACCAGTCCCAACTCCGGTGACCCCCCATGGCCGGCGGCGACCCCTGAGGTGAGCCACTTCTCCTCTTTACTCCCTTCATCTCCTTCCATTTCCTTCAACACCAACAAACAACAACAAAAACTTTCATCTTCTTCTTCTCCATCTTCACCATCATCACTTTCACCCCCAAATCCACCAAACTCCAGTGACCCATGGTCGATGTCCTAGCTCGGTAACCACTCTATACTCCCCTCTCCATCCGCATCTCCTTACACCATCTCCTTCATTACAAAGAACCATCTCCATCAACATTATCATAATCTTCTTATTCTTCTTCTTCCTTCAACCACCACTAACATCAACCCATCTCCACCAAATCCAACACATCCCACTCCTCCATCATAACCCCCATCACCTTCTCCTTCCTTCCACTTCTCTAAATTCACCATCTTCTCCTTCAATCCACCACCAAAATCACCATAACCACCACCAACACCACCATATCCAATTTCTTCTTCTTGAATCCCCCCTTAAATAAAGGAGAATCATCTTCCTCTCTCTCTCTCTCTCTCTTTCCGGCCACCCCAGACCTCTGGCGTCGGCGCCGGCCGGTGCCGGTGCAACAGGCCGGCGTTCTGCTGCGCCTCCTGGCCGCAGCCACGCGGCCAAGGCGCGGCAGCCAGGGCCAGGGCCCGGCTGTGTTTCTTTTCCCTCCTCTCTTCTCTCTCCTGCTCTCTTATTTCTCTCTCTACAGTCTCTCTCTCTCACTCTGTTTCTCTCTCCCTCTCCCAGACTCTCTCACCTCATTTCTCTGTACTGTTTTTCTCTCTCCTATACTCTTTCTCTCTCCTCTCTCATCTCTCTTATTTTCTTTCTCTTTCTCTCTCTCTCTCTCTCTATATATATATATATATATATATATATATATATATATATATATATATATATATATATATACTTATATTTTAATATATTATAGCACGTGCGCGAGTTCTTGGGATTTTAGAGTTTTCAGTTTTTTCGAAGACTTAGGCGAGTGTCCTCGCCTTGATTTGGGTTTTCCCGCTTCGTCGGGTTGATGTATATTTTATTTCATATTTGAATGTGTTTTGTATTAGGTGGTGCCCCTGTATTTGTATGTGGCCGAGCGCCCATGATTATACATGTATATACCTGTGACGAATACCTGTGACGAATGCTTGTACTAGGGTAGTTTACTTCTTGTACATATACCATGCTTGTGATGTACTCTTTTTACTGCTTTATACCATGCGTGGCCGACCCTTCGTTAGCCCCCGGGCTCTCTACTCGGCCTCCGGGACCTATCAGCCTCCGGGTTTCTCCACTCCACGGTAGTCTAGATATTATCACGCTTATATGAATGCTCGTATAGTATTAACATTGCAGGTACCCTTATACCGACTCTGGGTTTCTGCCCACTCCCGGGATGGCTACCCAATTGGTCTTATATCTGCACCCTTATGGGTTTTATGGTACCTATCGAGATTGCGCTTAGACACCGGGCGTACTTTAGCCTCCAGGCTCTCTCGCCCACTTCCTCGAAAGAGGAGTGCGCTTAGACCGATAGGTCTCTCAGCTACGCCTAGTAGGCATACTTAGCGCTCAGCGCATTACCACTAGATTCGTCTAGGCGAGAAGCTGCCGGATTTTCTACTCGCACTTTAAGCCGAGTCGTCCCGGTAACCTCGCCAGGCGCTCTAGTGTTAAACATTGTTTGTTTCCGTACCTCCAGCTTTCTCAGCCCCGCTTGATTGTACTCAGCTATCGCTATATCACTTGCTATGCACATGCTTAATATGTTAACACTTGACATTTTATCACATGACATCTACATGCTATTACCTGACCTGTCTGTATCACTTAACAACTGATGTGTTATCACCTGACATGTTACTACTTGACATCTGCTCCTGTTATGTTATCACTTATCACCTGCCCCTGTTATGACGTGACTTATCACCTGCCATTTATCATGTTAACCCTTGACCTGTGATTATCACATTTACGGGAATCATATACCTGTTATCCTATATTATATACAGTGATCTGTACTCCTGTTATACATGTACTCATGTACTCCTGAATTCCTGATCATGTCCTGCTCCTGCTATTCCCGTAAATTGATAATTACATAATAAATTATAATAAAAAAACTTACATCTAGTTTAGGAGAAACTGATGGGTCCTGAATAGTCATGTTTATAGTGGTTATATCAAGTCACGCATGGCCACATACTTGAGGGATCGCCTGGCGGCCACCAGGTATTTCGTAGGGTGTACTGGCACCCTGTTTATTCCTGCCGGGTATGCACATGCCCTAGGCCTATTTCTATAGGATCTGTAATACTCTATTCCTGTTCGGGCATACAATAAGTCCCGGTACCTAGCAGTACGTTCCGGCTCAGCACCGGATACTCCTAAACCGTTGTCCCGAACAAATACGAGGCCCATTCTAAATATGGTTCATCAAACTCCATCACTTTTCAAATAATTGGCTTTATAAGATGTAAGTGAAAGTATGAGGAATAGGACATACTAAAACCTCAACTTAGACGGCCCTAATTATAATAAGATGCTAGTATACAATTCGTTGTCTTGTTTTGTAACTCGGGTTGTATGCGGTTGGATTACGGTGACGTGAGATAAAGATATATAGATGAGAGTTTCCTTATTTGGATTATTCCTTCGACGTATTAGTCTCATAGAGTCGTGACCTAAGCTTGTACGATTGGTTTTGCTCGTATTTGTTTTTATTCAGTTTTATCAGTATTATCGGTTTTATGTTAGTTTAGGAGATATCTAGTGTTGTCTTATCTACTTTATTTATCGCCTCTTTACCTGCTCTTATCATATTATATCATGCATGTTCCCTGCTAGATATCGATTATTGTCTCTCTACTTACTCATGCATGCCTGTGCTCATGACACGATTTTCAATACATGCTTACGACTTAGATTTATCGATACACATGTGCTTATCTCTGCACGCCATTTGGCATTCGCATCACCACTTGTTGGGGAGTTCTGACTCCTCTGGATCCTCATGTCCAGATCTCGAAGTTTGGAGCTGGTAGATTATCTCAGTTGCTGATCAGAGATGTGCAGCGGTTGCGTGGATCATCGGCAGACCGTCCAGAGCCCTATCCTTTCAAACCCCTTACTCAACTTTCGAGTTTTCTTGTTATAACTCGTCAGCGTCATTTGTACTGTTCATACTTGTATATCTTCTTATATTCTTGCAATTACGTCTATCAGTGATGTAATATTCTTGTAATATTGTGTCACATCTGGTGATAACTTTGTAATTATATTCATATGTTGAAATGTATAATGCACCACGTATTTTCGAACTTTGATTCTTACCTGTACTGATGCTTAGCATATATACGTGAGGATATTTCTGACTTGCGTAGATACGTCGCAGTAACATTCCTGTACCCGCGGAATCGGGCGTTACATGTTCCTTCAATTAAATCTACATGACCTGATATTGTATTGATAATTGTATTTTTTATTTTAAATCAGAAAAGTACTTTTTATATTTGAAAACAGTGTGCGTTGTACCGCTACGTGCAAATATCTATAGATTTGACTTTGACTTCATCATTAGTATAATACATATCAAGCTTGAGTTAGTAGGGGTAGAGGCTTGTGACAGGACTTTTGCTTTGAGTTAGTGGAGGCAGAGGCTGAAGCTTTGCGATGGAACTAGGGTGTTCGTGATGATAACATGTGGTAAAACCGATAAATACAAAACTTGAGAATGAGAAATTTTAGATAGAGAAAGAGAGTGAAAAATAATTGACTTGTAAATTTTCAAGTGTATTAGATGAATACATGAGTGGCTTATTTATAATAAAATATTGACTTACTATGCGGTCATTATTTACATAGTATTACATTTACCAGAATAGGAGAGACATTTATTATGAATGGGAGAGGTGGTTGGTGGTTGAAAGTAATGGAGGTGGTAAAAGATGGAGGTGGATAGCCACTTTCATAACAACTATAAAGATTCGTCTAAGATAAGAAACGAAGAAAAGCTAGGTATTCAAGTGGTGTGTACAGACAACAAAATCTCCATTTATTCCTCCAATGGCACAAAAGTCAGAAACCAACCAACCAAAATCTGAACATGTGCAGAATAATCAAATGAGATCTCTCCATTATTGGGATGGAAAATTCTGTTTTAGAGATAAGGTGAGAGGACCATACACTGAGAAGTCAATATCACCATAGTCCGAAAGCTAAGCAATCAATCAGACAAATTTTTCGTAGACTCAGCAGCTATGGCAAGTTACTGATATTGTAATCAATAATCATCGTTACTATTATAAATTGAGAGCCACAGTTTCGTAAATATTATCAAAAACAAAAACAGAAAAAAAAAAAACAAAAACAAAACAAGTAGAGTGGGGTATGTGGCCTTATCACCTCTTCTTCCTCCTCATTTCTGTGTGTTTCTCCTCCTCTTTCTCTCAAGATGGATCTACTGGCAATGGCTACATGTTGAATTCAGTCAATGTTGACCCCTCCGGCAAGTCGCTGACAGCCAAACTACAGCTCATCAGCAGTACGTTAACCTACGGGCCTGACATTCAGAACCTGAATCTGCTTGCAAGGTAAGTGATCAGTAGGACCCTACCTCAATCCATTTCATGCTCAAAAAATTATCTTACTGTCAATGATCAGTTCATTCATATGCACCTATGATCTAAATTTGTATCATGGATAAAACTCTAGTAGATTACTGATTCCTAGTGTTGTAATTTTTTTCCTGTCAGTTTTGAATCCTCCAGTCGGCTACGAGTGAAGATCACAGATTCAGACCAGCCCAGATGGGAAGTTCCAGATCAAATCATCCCCCGAGCGACTGACAGTTCTCACCAATTACCATCAGAACACACACAAGTTATAGTCCCACAAGTTCCTTATGCACTCTCTATCGCCGACTCTGACCTCATCTTCACTCTCAACAACAATGCTCCCTTCACCTTCACCATCACCCGTAGCTCTGCCAAAGGCAATCAAACACTCTTCGACACGCCAGCCCCTGGCATTGTCTTCAAAGACCAGTACTTGGAGATCTCATCTTTGTTACCTGGCAACAATGGATCGTGGCTCTACGGTCTGGGTGAGCACACAAAAAGGCAGTTCAGACTCAATGCAGGCGACACGTACACGTTATGGAATTCTGACATTGCAGCCGCAATAGTCGACCAGCCCCTCTACGGGTCGCACCCATTCTACCTGGATGTTAGACCCGGTGGGATTGCACACGGAGTACTACTACTCAATAGCAATGGCATGGATGTAACCTACAGCGGGACGAGTATTACCTATAAGGTAATTGGGGGGATTTTCGACTTGTACTTCTTCGCTGGCCCCTCGCCAGTAGCAGTGATTGATCAGTACACAGAGCTCATCGGTAGGCCAGCTCCAATGCCATATTGGGCATTTGGTGAGTATTCCATTATGCACCTCTTCTGCTTCTTCATGTCTGAAACTAGAACATGACAGTATGTTATTCTCTGAATGTCCAGGATTCCACCAATGCCGATATGGATACAAGAACGTGTCTGATCTTGAAGGCGTTGTTGACGGTTATGCAAAGGCTGGGATCCCTCTGGAGGTCATGTGGACGGATATCGACTACATGGATGCGTTCAAGGACTTCACCTTAGATCCGATCAACTTTCCAGTTGACAGAATGCAAGCGTTTGTAGACCGTCTCCACAACGACAGCCAGAAGTATGTAGTCATCATTGATCCAGGTAAAGCCACTCGCTTGCAAATATACTGAATTTCCAGTTGCAAAACGATTTAGACATAATTCTGTCAGGTATTAGCGTCAACGACTCATATGGCACTTACTCGAGGGGAATCAGCGATGGGATCTTCCTACGAAGAAATGGGACCTATTACCTTGGCCAGGTGTGGCCTGGGGATGTCTACTTCCCAGACTTCTTCCACCCGAATGCCTCAAACTACTGGCTTGAAGAAATTGACATCTTCCGCAAGATTCTTCCAGTCGATGGCCTGTGGATCGATATGAACGAGATTTCCAACTTCATAACCTCGCAGCCACTCAACCAGCTGGATGATCCTCCTTACAAGATTAAAAAGGCAGTTATCGATAAAACAGTACCCCCTTCGTCTATTCACTATGGAAACATAACTGAATACAATGCTCACAACTTGTTTGGCTTCTTGGAATCAAAGGCTACTCATGATGCGCTGATCAACAACACCGGTAAGAGACCGTTTGTACTTAGCCGTTCAACGTTTGTTGGTTCAGGCAAGTATGCAGCACACTGGACTGGCGACAACGCAGCTGACTGGGACAACCTTGGATTCTCGATATCGTCCATCCTCAACTCTGGATTGTTTGGGATTCCGATGGTTGGAGCTGACATCTGCGGATTTAGTGGTGACACAAATGAGGAGCTGTGCAGGAGATGGATTCAACTGGGTGCGTTCTATCCTTTTGCGAGAGATCACTCTGAAAAAAACTCTATCAGACAGGAGCTCTACATTTGGGAATCAGTAGCCCAATCTGCAAGAAGGGCACTTGGGCTCCGATACCGCCTCCTCCCCTACTACTACACGCTCATGTATGAAGCCCATGTCAAGGGTACACCTATCGCTAGGCCGCTCTTCTTCTCATTCCCCGATGATTCAGAAGCCCTCGAAATTAGTACTCAGTTTCTGATTGGGAACGGTGTGATGGTATCTCCAGTGCTGCAACCAGGGGCGGTCTCAGTCAATGCCTACTTCCCGGTGGGGAAGTGGTTCGACCTCTTCAACTACACAGAGTTGGTGGTCAATGGTACTGGAAAGTATGTCACACTCGATGCAGAGAGTGACACCATTAACGTTCACCTGCGAGGAGGGAACATTTTGATCATGCAACAAGAAGCAATGACAACGCAGGCCGCGAGGCAGACTGACTTTGAGCTCTTAGTGGCGTTCGATGAGGATGGCAATGCCACGGGGGAGGTCTTTTTGGATGACGGGGAGGTGGTGGAGATGGCGGGAGCAGACTTGAGCCAGTGGAGCCTAGTGAAGTTCACTGGTTCAGTTGAAGCAGGGAAGGGGCTTGTGAAGACGCAAGTTGTAAACGGTATCTATGCTGCAGATCACAAGTTTGAGGTGAAGAAGGTAACATTTTTAGGTTTGGAGACAAAAACTGCGGCAAAACTAAACACATTGTATGTGAACGGGATGGAAGCAAGCATACACGAAGAAGCAAGCGTGAGCAGTAGAAAGAGAGGAAGGTACAGTGTTGTAGAAGTTGAGGGATTGTCACTACCTCTTGGAGAGAAGATTGAGATGAAGTTTGAGTTTGCAAACTAAACTAACTTGGGCGAGAAACAAAAATAAAAGCAGAGCACAAGCTCTTCTTGTAGAACCCATTTTTCTTTGCTCTGCAAACCATTCAGTGAAGAAATTGTATGAGCACACATGACGTTCTAGAGACATGAAATCTTTGTTAAACAAGAAAAGAATAAATTACTGAGTGTTGTAAATGATTGCATGAAGAAATTGCATGATCTTTTAGCGTCTTGAAAAATATGTGTTAAGAGAAGAAAAGAATGAATTACCCAGTCTCTTTCTATGGCAAACATATAGCACGATAACAGCCTGAACCAGTTGTAACTTGCTGAACACAGACAAAGGAACTACCAGAATGTTTCAGCAAATCTAGCAAAGTTCTACTGTTACTAAACCTAGTAAATTGCAATCAAAGACTCAGTGTTCATACCCGCTTGAAGAAACAGCCAGTCACCCCCACTGATGAACTGAATTTCTGCAATAGCGAAACAAATCAAGAAACTTCAACAGTCGGCACAGAACGCAGTCAAGAAAACAAGATTTTGACCTAATGAGTTGCTAAGAAAAACTCAACCTGGTTACAACACAGCTCCATGGACTCGACATGATCTAGAAAGGAAATGAGCAAAGAAAAAGAAAAATGAACCGAAACAGTGAAAAGGGGCAGGACCCGAGCTAGTAGTCATAACTCATAAGCATTATAAACAAAATTGTATGAGCTCAAGATCCTGAATTGCAAAATTAAAACAACTGACGTTAACTTACAAGACCCAAACTTTTGTTTGGGGGGGGGCACGTATCCTCATTTGATCAACAGACCATAGAGACAGTTAATTAAGGAATACTGAAAATAAAAGAAGACATGAGACCAACAAAGAATAGCACGTAGAATATGCAAGTCACAAGCAATTAAAAGTCAGCAAAGACAATGTAAAACACTGTAAAACGAGAGAGAGCAGAGAGAGAGATGGGCAATAGTTTTTCTTTGATCTCGTGAAATTCTGATGTCATCCTATTTCTTTATGCAGCATGTACAAAGATTATGTGCATCACCGGGTTCCACACACCGCTGCAAGATTACAATTTTCACAAGAATTCCATAGGAACATCACTGACTGGTGAATAATTGCAACATATTAGTACATTTCAAGTGCCCAAAAGGCCAAACTGAACACACATCCTTCTGCGGATGAGGGATTCCCACTCCTGTTTTTACAAAACCCAAGGATTGCTTTCTAATTCTCTAATGAAAATAAATTCTGAATACAACATCAAGACTGAAGAGAGCTTCGGCGAGATGACCATGGTATTTCATCTTTCCACGGGCATTCTGGTTCAACTCTTCAACTTCTTAGGTGGAGGTGGGCCCATGTCTCCAGAATCAGGCCTGCGCTTGATTCCCAAGAAATGTTCAACCTGGACGAATATGGCAACAGAGTTAGTTTTTTTTTCTTTTTTCTTTTTCTTTTATAGACATTGGCCGTAGCCGGGCTTGAACCTGAGACTTTCCTCAACTCACTCCCGCCCTTTACCAGTGAGCCAGGCTTCACTGGGGCAACAGCGTAAGTAGATGAAGACCTTTGAATGCTAATACTGACTTAATGCTATCTAAAAGTGTAAATAAAAATTCATACAGGATAAATCTCATTAATATTTGCTGTGAAGACTCATCTCAGTAGACCACAAATTCAAGTTCACTTAAATTTCCTGCCACGCGCTCCAGGAAAAAAAAAAAAAGAATTACAGGACAATAGATGACAACAAGTTGAACTGGAACTTTATCTTGTGGAATCGTTATCTGTATTTGGCTCCATTAACAGGATACCTTCTTATAATTATTCATTCAAACTGAGGTTTTGGATCTATATTAAACATATCTATTCACCAAAGGCAATAAATATATTCTCTTATACATGGTCCTTGGACATTTGCAAACTTCATTAGTTCTTGCTTTGAAGAAAACATGTCTGACTATAAAAAATTAAACTTGAATAATGTGTATAACATGTTGATACGTTAATCAAGAAAATGTGAGAAACACTTGAAACAGGAGGGAAAAAAAAAAGATATTATATAGTTGCATTGTTAGGATAACTTAATGTTTAGAAACACTTAGCAAACTAGTAAACCCCAATGCACCAAATCTAGAATTAATAATATATATATATATATATATATATATATATATATATATATATATATGATATAGACTTGTGTAATTCTGATTTGAGCCTGAATCCTTACCACTCAAATACCAACATCCGACATTCAAATAGAAGATCAACTCAGTTGAAATTGATCTATATTATTTAAAGTAACTAAAAATAAAAAATCAAGTGTTTTGAATACTTTTTGCCCATCCATCAAGCGGTGCAAAATGGACGGCCGAAAGTAGTAAGTTGGTTAGATCTATATCTTTAGACATACAAATTCTCAATCAGGCCATTTGATCATGATCTAAACATTTGAAAACCCCTGCAAACCAATTTTTGTTAGGTTTCAAATGTTTTACACCATTAAACTAACCAACTCGCTAATTAGGCCGTCTGTTTTTCCCTTATTTGATGCATGGGCAAAAAATATTTAAAATACTTGATTTTTTTTATTTATAAATACTTAAAATAATATAGATTAACTTCAACAAAATGGATCTTGTATTCGAATGACGTAGGGCCGTATATGAGTGGGAAGGATTCGGTCTCGAATCCTTCCCAGTCGAATCCTTCCGGAATGACACAAGTCTATATATATATATATATATATAGGAAAAGTGTTCCTAATAGGTCTCCTTAGATTGTAACCTAAGGAGACGGCTTAAAATTCTAACATTCCGATTTTTTTTCACGATCCGACCGCACATTATCATATTCATATTATAAGATGTACGCATATAAAAATTCACGTGATTTGAAGTTTGTTTACTCTATTTTCTTTGGGTTCAAACATTAACGGTTTTTAAACAGTAGAACAAAATGAAACGATTAGATCAATGAGTAAATGAATTTCAAATCACGTGATTTTTTATATGCGTACATCTTATAACATGAATATGATAATGTGCGGTCAGATCGTGAAAAAAATCGGGATGTTGGAGTTTTAAGTCGTCTCCTTACATTACAATCTAAGGAGACCTACTAGGTGCACTTGACCCCCCATATATATATATATATATATATATATATATATATATATAAAGAGAGAGAGAGATAGACTTGTGTCCTTCCAAAAAGGATTTGAGTCTGAATTCTTCCCACTTAAATTCAACCATCTGACATTCGAACACAAGATTTACTCTATTGAAGTTGATCTATATTTTTCAAGTATCTATAACTAAAAATCAAGTGTTTTGGATATTTTTCACTCATGCATCAAGTAGGAGAAAAATTGACAGCCTAAATAGTGAGTTGATTAGTTTAACGGTGTAGAACATTTGAAACCTAACAAAAATTAGTTTATGAGTTTTTAAATGTTTAGATCATAATGAAATGGTCGAATCGAGAATTTGTATGTCTAAAGACATAGATCTAACCAACTCACTTTCGGCCGTTAATTTTGTGTCGCTTGCTGGATGGGCAAAAAGTATTTAAAACACTTGATTTTTGGTTTATAAATACTTGAAATAATATAAATCAACTTCAACGAAGTGGATCTTGTATTTGAATATCGGAGGGTTGATTGAGTGGGACGGATTTAGGCTCAAATCCTTTTGAAAGGACACAAGCCTACATATATATATATATATATATATATATATATATATATATATATATAGACTTGTGTCATTCCGGAAGGATTCGAGCCTGAATCCTTCCCGACTGAATCCTTCCGGAATGACACAAGCCTGCTTTAAATATCGGTCGAGTCAACCGAGATATCATCCGATATCTCTTTTTTTACTTGTTGCTGATACGATATGGGATAATCGTTTGCCATATCGCTTGCAGCAAGAAACAACTAATATTTAAAATATCGGCCGATAAATCACACGATATTGGACGATAAATCGCCCAATATAACGCCCGATATGAAATAACTAAATTATTGCACGACTGCATGCAAATGTACATTAATTTTAACTGTCTTTGCATGCATATTACATCATTCTTATTAGGTAGATATCTATGACACTAAACTAATTTTTAGTTATCAATATTTCATTATATATAAGTGTCCGATATGAACGTCCGATATGCGCGCATATTCTCGATATCTCCCCCAATATCCAATATCCGATATGAAAAACTCCCATCCGATACGATCCTGATATCCGATATTTAGAACCTTGTACACACGTGTGTCATTCCAGAAGGATTCGAGCCTAAATCCTTCCCACTCATATACAACCCTCCGATATTAGAATACAAAATCCACTCTGCTGGAATTGATCTATATTATTTCAAGTATCTATAAACCAAAAATCAAGTATTTTGAATACTTTTTGCCCATCCATCAAGCGGGGCAAAATGGACGGCCGAAAGTAGTGAATTGATTAGATCTGTCTTTAGACATACAAATTCTCGATCTGACCATTTGATCATGATCTAAACATTTAAAAACTCCTTCAAACCAATTTTTGTTAGATTTCAAATGTTCTACACCATTAAACTAACCAACTCATTATTTAGGCCGTCGGTTTTTCTCCTACTTGATGCATAAGCAAAAATTATTCAAAACACTTGATTTTTAGTTTATGGACACTTGAGATAATATAGATCAACTTCAACGGACTGAATCTTTATTCAAATGTCGGATGTTGGTATTTGAGTGGGAAGGATTCGGCCTCGAATCCTTCGGGATGATACAAGTGTGTGTAGACTTGGCTCCTTTCAAAAGGATTTGAGCCTGAATCCTTCCCATTGAAATTCAATCCCCCGACATTCAAATGCAAGATCCACTCCGCTGAAGTTGGTCCACATTATTTGAAGTCTCTTAAAACCAAAAATCATGTCATTTGAATACTTTTTACTTATTCATCAAGCATGCGTAAAATGGACTGCTGAAAATAGTATTTTGCTTAAATCTATGACTTTAGACATGTAAATTCTCAATCCGATCATTTGATCATGATCTAAACATTTAAAAACCCATACATACTGATTTTTGTTAGATTTTAAATATTATACACCGTTAAACTAAACAACTCACTACTTTCGATCGTCCGTTTTGCGGTTATTTGATGGATAAACAAAAAGTATTCAAATGACATGATTTTTGGTTTTAAGAGACTTCAAATAATGTAGACCAACTTCAACGGAGTGGATCTTGCATTTTAATGTCGGAGGGTTGAATTTCAGTGGGAAGGATTCGGGTCCGGATCCTTTTGAAAGGAGCCAAGTCTATATATATATATATATATATATATATATATATATATATATATATATATATATATATATATATATAGTGAGTTGATCCCCTAAGAACGGTTCTCACGAATTCATGTGAGAACTTTCACGTGGGCCGTTGGATCTGATAGAGATCTAGTTTTATTTGATTTGATCTATCAGATCCGACGACCCACGTGAAAGTTCTCACAGAAATCCATGAGAACCGTTCTTAAAGGATCAGCTCCCTATATATATATATATATATATATATATATATATAATATATATATAGAGAGAGAGAGAGAGATGGACCTTATGTCATTCCGAAAGGATTCGAGCCCGAATCCTTCCCACTCAAATACCATCCGACATTCAAATACAAGATCCGCTCCGTTGAAGTTGGTCTACATTATTTAAAGTAACTAAAAATCAAAAATCAAGTGTTTTGAATACTTTTTGCTCATCCATCAAGCGGTGCAAAATGGACGGCCGAATGTAGTAAGTTGGTTAGCTCTATGTCTCTAGACATACAAATTCTCGATCCGGCCATTTGATCATGATCTAAACATTTAAAAACCCCTACAAACCAATTTTTGTTAGGTTTCAAATGTTCTACACTGTTAAACTAAACAATTCACTATTTAGGCCGTCTGTTTTTCTCCACTTGATGCATAGGCAAAAAGTGTTTAAAATACTTGATTTTGGTTTATATATACTTGAAATAATATAGATTAACTTCAATGAAATGAATCTTGTATTCGAATGTCATCGGATTGTATTTGAATGGGAAGGATCCGGCCTCGAATCCTTCCGGAATGACACAAGTCTCTCTCTCTCTCTCTCTCTCTCTCTCTCTATATATATATATATATATATATATATATATATATATATATATATATATATAGCGACCATGATACCAAAAATAAAAAGTTCTCAAGCTAATTCAGGATCTTTTCTGAAATGTTGCAGAAATTGTAAATCAGGAAATCATCGTCCCACATTAAAAAAAAAGACATAATAAAAAGATCATAAATAATTATTATTCCTTTTCAGTGCAATTCATTCCAAAAGTATATAACAAGAGAGATGTTGTTGCAGATAATATAAATATTATCTGTCATGTAAAAATAAGAATCTTCATGTACATTACTATAATTTCAAAAATGTATACTAGTGTATCATTTCAGCCAACATATTGATGTAATTTTGCTTAAAATTTTCCTGTAAGTAGCATGTATAAAAAATAACCAGAAATAATTTCTCTCGATTTCTTCAATTTGTAATTTTACATAAAACATCTCTATTCCAAAATCAAGTTAAGTGAATCTCTCAAAAGCATCCTAGTAAATAAAATAAGGTTTCAAAGGTTCCTTGCAGAAAATGCAACCAATTTCTTAGAGGCTTCCCAAAAATATTTTAATCTAAAAGTCTCTGAAACAAAACAGCACAAGCATCCAATGCATTCATTCCATCAGTCAAGAAATATCTATTCCATGTGTTTTAATACATGTTTTCATCTACCTAGGAGTATGTTTCCACATGAGTTAGAAACATGCACGTGTATTCACATGCGTGTTGGGAATGTTCCCTTCTTTGGGGCATAGTTCGATGTCTCTTTCTCTGGTAACGAGGTCCCCGTCAACAGGTGTCTGTCGAGAAATAATCAGACTTGCTAACTTCACCCAACAAAATGAATGGCATAATTTAAATCAATCTGACTACCAATGTAACCATGAGTTGTAAGATTATACAAATAAGAAACTTGGCCTTTTCAGTGGAGGAACTTCTGGTTTAAAGAAGCACACTAGCTGCTGTCCAGATCTGAACTGAAAAGAAAATGGGGGAGGAAGAGCAAAAGATAGAAAAGAGGATAACAAGACCTCGTTCTTCAACACAGACATGTTCTATTCATCCTCTATCACGCATCCTAATTTTCCAAACAAATGTCATATGACTAGAACATGACTGTTCAGCCTCATTTGATAACATATGCTAGCAGGAGTTAGGAGCTGCTGGGGCAGGGATAAGCTCCTAACGCCACGCTAACTCTTCCAATCGCTAAAAATGGAGTGTAGCCGGTAATGAATGCTGATGGTTAGGAGGGAAAATGTGGCATTTTACAAAAAAAAAAAAAAAAATCATTTTTCCGGCTATTTTTCCCTCCAAAACCATCAACTCCTTCAGCCAACCGGAATGGATGTAACCTGGCAATCGAAGTGACTGCTAAGCCCAAAACCAAGCTCCCCTACTTTACACTTCTCTCCGAAATCTCATACACCTACCCTCTTACACCTTTAACCAAAACACTCCTCATAAAGTGACTTTGGGATGCCATAACTGATTTCTAACAGAAGCATGACAAAAGTGGGACACTGGCAACTGAATTTAATGCCCTATTTCACAATTCTTGCAATGACTCCTCTAATAAAATGGAACATAAAAAAGACCAGCTCCCATTTAACTTATGCATGCACATCATGAACCATGCATGCAATTAGGTCCAACCCCAACAATAGTGAACCAAGGTGGCTCTAGTATAACTATTTACTTCTAAAGAGAGTGAAGGCTAGAGATGGACATTGCTGGATAATTTCAGTAAAAAGACCAAATTCAGATTTAATACAATTTCAGAGTAACAAACCTTCTTATCCCCAAGCATAGGTGTCAAACTCCCCGGAGGATCTTTCTCCAATGTAGCATACCCACTTCTTGCATCACTAATTTGCCTGAAAATTATAGGAGAAACGCATCAGTTGGCCAGTGATGCAAATTAGAGTGCACAGAACAAAACTTTTAGAACAGAATACAATTGATCAAACATTTTACAACAAGTCTATGACAACAGCTTTTTCATTAAAATGGTTAACTACTACGGGTGACCATAATATCAACAGAAGTGAAGACCAACCAAACTTCATTAATCATGCCAAATTAGAAGAAATGACTATGACCTTTTTAAGGAAATATGGAAATTACAGAAACTTCCAACTTAATCTGTCATTGTCAGCTTCAGGTTCTGTGTGCTGCCTGTTGTAGACTGCATCCTACAACTACTTCTACTACATATATTAAACTACTTGATTGTTCTTAAGAAAGATATCTCAATATTTAAATCAGCGTGTTAGACCATTAGAACAACAGGGAATTTTCTGAGTCATTTTATAAATCCACTCCTAAAAATTGCTAATTGACACCATGATATGACAAGGAAATTTAACAAATCAGTAAGAGAGTAATGACAAAAGATTTGAAGGGTACTAGCAGGAGTGTCAGCTTGGTGATGTACGTAAAGTGTCAGAGACAGTAATATATATGGTAAGGATATGGTATATTTATGTCCATGTATATATTTGGCTATGTGCTTGTGCATGCGTGTATGGATGAAGCAATGATGCCCCCCCCCCCCCCCCAAAAAAAAAAAAAAAAAAGTTGGCAATTAACTTTAACAATACTATATGCTCTTGTTAATGCTTATACTATAACTACACTTTAAAGGTCAGAAGAGTAACAATGCCAATCCACTGTTGCTAGCTCACATGTGTACAGCAATAACAACAAAGACTTTGTCCTGAATATCGGGGTTCAGCTACGTGAATCCTTTTTCGCGGTGCAGCTCTGAGAAGGGCCATCTCATCTGTTAAATCAACATCTATCATATCCTCTACAACTGCCACAATCCATGTTCTTTTAGATCTACGCCTAGTCCTTGCTACATGAACTATCACTCTGACGCATACCAAACCATATACTGGTTCTTCATTTTATCCTCAACCTAAGCAACCTCTAGCTTCATGTGGATGCGCTAACACGAACAACTAAATGAAAGCAAGTATTGTTCAGTGGGTGATCTGCAATGGTAATCCAATGAAGGACTATCATTATCTTTCATTATTTTATCCTTTACCATTCTTCTTTTCCCAGTGCCTTCTCTGTCACCCCATAAATTTTTCCCCTCCCTATTTCACTTATTTTATCTACAATGGTAATCCAATGAAGTGTTATCATTCTCTTTCCTTACTTTATCCTTTACCATTCTTCTTTTACCATTGTCTTTCTCTGTCACCCCTATTTCTTTTTTCCCTACCTGTTTAGCTTACAGTCAATCCAGACCCAAAATAAAGTATGGTGGCGTGTCCTTTATCCTACATGTGGACATGGCAAGGAATAGCAGCAACCTGTGTCCCAAAAAGCATACATAATGATCCACAATACAATCTTTTTATGATTTAATTACATAGGTTAGAAGATGAGAAAATATGATAGAAGTTCTAGAAACAGACAGAAGGATAAGGTTACCTAACTTGGATAGATCACAATAAAATGAAAATGTATGGAAGACGGCCTTTTTTTTTGAACAGGACGGATAGCTCCAACCCTGCCCCTTTTACCTTTAAGGGAGAAAATCCCTCTAAACATGTTTGCAAGCAGTCCTAACATGTGACCTTCCCATCACAGGAAAATATTCTACCAACACTCCAAATGCCTCTTCTTGAAGATGGCAACTTTAGCACCATAAAAAAGAACTATTCAAAAAGCAATACAGTGCTGAACTGATGATGTAGACTTATAAACCTAATCAAGAAGATGATAATATCTCTAATTCTTTTCCTTTAAGTGGAAAAAGTTTATCAGAAACTATGAAGGATTACTGGGATTTCTGGAGATTTTCTAGTGGTTCAAGTGTCAGCAAGAAAGAAAATGGGACAAGAAAGAGAGAAACTTACCCTTGCTTAACATGTCCACTGAGTACAATATAGGGTGCTTTCAGCTGAGCTTGAGCTTCCCTCATTCTTTCCATGCTCGCCAAAGGTGTGTCCGAAGCATTCATCTGCTTCGCCTTCAAATCTTCTTGGTATTGCTTCATACGCTTTTCTTGCTTCATTTTCCCTGGTCCCTTACCATGAAATTTATGGGAGATCATCCGGAATGCCTCCTTCGGTGTCATCTGAATAAAAAGAATAACAAAATATTAATAAAATATCATCTTTCTTTGGTCTTGATTAGGAAAACTTTAATACAATGGTGCTCGCTGTGTTACCAAAGGACAATGCACCGTGCCAAGCAACGTAATATATTAGAGCACAACTTCAGAGGCTTAACAGAATAGAAATTTTTCCCAAGTATAGTTCTGTTAATGAGCAACTTTCAGCAGAAATCCCTACTTCACATCTAAAAGGAAGCTACTAAAGAAGAAATTTATTCTACAGAACCCAAGAAAACAAATGAGCAAATGTATATTATTTCAGAGATGTCCGATTCTGCTAGAGATAATTTATCATGTTAACTTTTCTGCTCCAGATGCCAAAAAATCAATCTCTAAGAATGTGATCCAAAGTCTATAATGCTGGTCTTGCTTTAATAATACAATCAGCATTTAGCCATGTGACAACCATGCAGGAAATCATAAAGGAAACTAGAAACATGGTGAACACGAAAAACATTGACAGGATACTAGATGAATGTGACTGCACTATTTGTTAATTCATACTTTCCTCCATCGATATTAGACTGAAGGCATATTCTACGGTCCTTATAACTCAAATGGTATAAACTTCTTCTTTCCTGAAAATGAAAACTTCAAAGGCTAAACAAAGACGCTAAAAACAAGCTAGAAATTGATACTATAAATGGGGTGGAAAAATCTAGTCAAACTAAGGGACGAGGTTTTCATCTGGCACAAGTAATAGACTAATATCTATATGCAAAGAAACAAACTTATTATGAATCCAATTACTTTCTGAGAAACAATGGTAACGCAGTGAATGAATTAGGAAACCTCCTAAACAACACCATAGGAATGCATCTCTTCGCGGCTTCACTAGAAGTGTAATTTTGAAACTAGTTGTTAAGGGGTATTGGGTTATTGGCTTGTACCCATTAACCAGTGTTCTAAATATCCCCGATATAACCCCGACATTGCGCCGATATTGCGTTTACGGCACCTATCCGCAATGATTTGGCATATTCAAACCGATATATCATTTTTCATTCAAAATCGTCGATAAATAGGCATGGACCCGATATATCGGCCGCAATTTCGGCGATTTTGGACCCGATATAGCGCTTTACACCCAATTTCTAGGTTAGGTATTTGGGTAATTCGAGTGATGTGGTAATGTGACATTTTTGAAGATTCTACACTTGGATAATGATTATGGATTCATAGGCTTAATGCAAGTTATCGAGTTAAGTATATCTTAAACATATAAGTATGATGTTTTATATAGATTTATATAATTTATGCATATATTGTCTTATTGAGATGTGATTTATGACAAGAAGATATGCATATTACAATCCGATTTTGACATCCGATTTTTAAAAATATCCCCGATATATCACCATTTCCGATAAATTTTTCCAGCCGATGTAGCCGCTGTGGCCGCCATTTAGAACACTGCCATTAACCATACCCATATTGGGTGATATATATATATATATATATATATATATATATATATATATATATATATAGGGTAAGGTTACAAGACACCCTATGTGTGACTAACTTAGTTACACAAAGAGGTCTCCACCGCACAAAAATAGTTTTTAAATAGGTTATTAATACTTTGTGGGGATTACATACCGTGATTTTTGTTTGTATCTCATCTTGTAAAAAATTTGTGCAGTGAAATAGGGTGTGTGTAACTAAGTTAGTTACAAATAGGGTGTATTGTAACCTTATATATATATATATATATATATATATATATATATACTCTAATAACATGAACGAGATCTAGGGTTTGCCGCTTTCAACATGGTATTAGAGCAATACCATCTTCTCTTTCTCCATAAACCCTTGCTTATCCTTCAACATCAACCACCATATCTTGCAGCCATCTTTTCTCTTAAAACCCTAACCTATCTCATCTACAAGTCTCTATCGATCATCTCATCAACACCACCACCCCTCCTCTCACATCATCTCCAACCCCTACCAACCTCTGTTGCAGCAGTTACAGCCCTGTCGACTCGTGCTGCAACATCTGCAACCTCTGTCGTCTGTAGGCCTGTTGACCCCTGCTGCAACCCTTGCCAAATCTCCCATGCGCACGCATCTGCAGCCACTGACATCTCTAGCACCTCCAACCATCTCTGCTAACGTCTCCAGCCATCAATAGCACTAAAACCCTAGCCACCATCCCCTGTTATCTTTAACTTCAACCAATCATCCCTCGAGACCAACCTACAACTTCGGTCACCATCTGCTAGTGTTGTCGAAATCCTCAACTACTGGCGCTGTCATATATAGGCCACTAATTTGTCCTTTTCTACTGATGAGTTCTACTTGATCTGATCTATTGTGTGCTATCTTTCTCTGGCTATTTCTTTATATGGTTCTCTTAGTACTGAATGACTACGATGTCAGATGATAGGAGTTCCTCCTCCACTCTGATCTCCTCACCTGCTACTGGGATGTTTGTCCTAAGACTATTTTGGGGAATATTGTGAAGCTAAATGGGTCCAACTATTTGTTGTGGGCACAAGCTTTTCACATATTCATCAGTGCTCAAAACAAATTGGCCTACCTTCTAAATCCTCCACCTACTACTACAGACACTACATTCGAGATCTAGCTCTCTAGTGACTATTGTGTGATGACCATGGTTCACAGTCGCGGTCTCGACCGCCGACTCGGCTGGCACTGAGACGGATCGGTCTCGGCGACTCGGATCGGTCTTGAGCGATACGCACAAAACGCTACATAGAAAGCTTAAACAATTCTAAAAAATCACGACAAATCTTAAAATATTGTAGACATCCACATTCATGTATCACATGTCCAAAACATATCACCCAGCACACTAAACATAAAGCGAAAGAATAAATACACGCGCCGTCAGTAAAAGCATATCAATACATGCACAATATAATAAATTGCACAAACTACATTCATAAATACATGCTAATGTAGTTATTCACATTGAATTGCAATGAAGCACAAAATCATCATCATAATCATCTCTGCGATAGGTAGATAAACTGATACTAGTGCTCATATATCTCTCAAGTTGTGGTCTGTAGTCATGGACATATGTCACACCATAATGTTGGCATGATGTCAAACTCAACATTTGCATATGACCTTCAAGACTATAAGTTCCTCCATCAGCACTATTGTTGCCCTCATTATTGTCATCATCACCACCGCCGCCATCACCGCCGCCATTGTCATCATTATCATCACATCATCACTACTAGAACTGGATAAAACCCTCACATCTTTCCACCTCCATCATCATCTGCTTCTCTAATACCTCGGAGGGGGGAGAGGGGGAGAGATCGAAAACAGGGAGAGAGATGGGGGGAGGGGAAAGAGACATAGACAGACGAGAGATGGAAAGGGAGAGAAACAGAGTGAGGGGGAGGGGAAAGAGACAGACGGGAGATGGAAAGGGGAGAAACAGAGGGAGGGGGAGAGAGAGCGGGTGAGAGAGGGAGGGGGAGAGAGAAACAGAGGGAGGGAGAGGGAAAGAGACAGAGGGAGGGAGGAACATCACCTGGGGCTGGGAAGGAGCGGCCGGCAGCGATCGGGCGGCGGCGGAGTCCAGATCTGAGCGGCGACGATCAGGCAGCGACGGTGATCTCCAGATCTAAACGAGAGAGAGGTAAGTTTCTTTTTTTCTTTTCCTTTTTTCTTCTTTATACCCGTTCGTCACGTGTGAATATACGTTCCGAGTAGATTCGACCGAGAATCGGAGTCAACCGAGTCAACTCTGATTCTCGGCCGAGTCGGACTCCTCTGAGTTGAGTCGACCGACTCGTGACTCAGACTCGTCTCGGAGCGGGCCGAGACGGATACGACTCGGCCGACTCGTCTCCAACTCGGCCGAGTCTTTGAACCATGGTGATGACCTGACCCCTCAACAGTCTGGAGGAGATCAGTGGTATTGTCATGTCCCTATCTACTGTGGAGGATGGGATACTCTAAAGATGATGTATGAGAATGAGAAAAATCCTTCGAGGGTATTTGAGATCTATAAGCGCTTGTTTGAGCTCAAACAGGGAGTTCGATATGTGCATGAGTTCTATGAAGAACTCAAGAGTCTGATAGATGAGTTGAAGATGCAGCAACTTGCTGTTACTGATGCAGCGACGCTGAGGAATATTGACAAGATCTCGCAATGTCAAAGTTTTTGTCTGGCCTGAGTCCCTCACTGCGTTCTCAAGTGCGAGGACAAATACTAGGAGACAATATTCTCACATTGCTTGCTACTTTCTTTAGAGTTGTGCTATGTCAACTAGAGATGGTGTCATTTGCACCAACTATTGAGCAGACGTGGCAGAGGTCGCGGTCGTGGCCGTGATTTTGGAGGACGTGGATCCTTTGGAGGGAGACGTTGCTCATATGGTGGTAGACAGGGAGGCTTTGATACCACGTCAATGCAGACATTGTGAAAGGAATAATCACATCTTTAAGAAGTGCTGGGAGAAATCTAATCGCCCTGAATGGACATAGTTGATTGATACTGTAACTACTACCCCTGATGATACTACTCATGCTCCTTCAGCCACTCCTAATTCTTCTGGTTCTCTCATTGTGGTACTTTCACAGACTGAGTATAATAAGTTGTGCCAGCTGGAGTTCTCTCAGAACAACGATTCAGCAACTCATGCAACCTCTTCAGGTATGAATGCCTATATTGCCACTTCATCCAGATCTTAGATATTAGATTCAGGAATCCCATCCCACATGGCAAGTATTCAGAATAAGTGACCCATTGCACCTATCAAATAAATTTCTTTTTTGTTAACATTGTTGATGATACACAATCTCCTGTGCTTGGTAATGAAGTAGTACATATTACTCCATCCTTGACTCTTACTAATATTTTATATGTTCCCAGGGGCGGCTCAACCTCTAGGCGAATGAGGCAGTCGCCTAGGGCCCCCAAATATAATGGGGCCTCCAAAATTATAGTATAAATTAATATTTAACTAAAATACTAAATATAAAATATAGAAAATGTTTTTTGCTTGTTTAATTGGCATGCCGGAGTGGTTATTAGACATGATTAGAAATTGTGTGGGCTTTGCCTGTGCTAGTTCAAATCCTGTCATCCACATTTTTTGATTTTTTTCCCTCTTCATTTTTTATATTAACAGGAAAAACATGAGTTTTTTTTACTTTCCCAAGCTAATATCCTCCACTCTCTATAACTATTTAATTATAATCAAAGAGGAGTCTCTTCCATTCTCTCAGCTGTCTTTTCCACTCTCCCAAACTATTTAATTATAATTAGAGATCCTTCACTCTCTATAACTATTTAATTATAATTAAAGAGGAGTCTCTTCGACTTCCTCAACTGTCTTTTCCACTCTCCCAAACTATTTAATTATAATTAGAGAATTTTTCAAAATTAAAACTCTCTCTCTGTGTGCAGCCTCGCTCTTCGCCGCCTCCGTCGCCCAGACCTCAGACTGATGGCAGGACCTGCAACTGCTCTATAGAAAAAGATACGTTAGCAAAACTTGATTAAGAATTTTGCATCTTAAAAAGCTAGAAGAATTATTTTTTAATAAAATATTGATTAAATAAAATATTAGTTAATATAATTACTTTTTTTAAGTATATTTTAAAAGGGCCCATTCGAAATTTTCGCCTAAGGTCTCCCTAGAAATTGAGCCGCACCTGTATGTTCCTATATTTCCTGTCAGTTTATTTTCCATCAGTCAATTTATCAAACAAAATAATTGTAAAGTAACCTTCTTTCCTAACTACTGTGTTTTCAGAATGTAACGACTGGGAAGAGGATTGGTTCGGGTCATGAGCGAGGAAGCATGTACTATTTGGACGACAAGGTGTCACCTACTGGTTTGGTTGCGGATCAGCCTGATCCTATTCTTCTATGACTGGCGTCTTAGACATCCTCTTTGCAGAAGCTCCGATCTGTCATTCCTGTTGGGTCTTCCATTTCTACCTTAGGTTGTGAGTTTTGTGAGTTAGATATACATCATCGTGCTTTGTTTCAGAGTCGAGTCAATAATTGCAGTAGTTTCGCGTTTGAGTTAGTCCATTCTAATGTCCGGGGTCCTTGGCGTGTACCCTAGTCAGTTTATTTTCCATCAGTCAATTTATCAAACAAAATAATTGTAAAGTAACCTTCTTTCCTAACTACTGTGTTTTCAGAATGTAACGACTGGGAAGAGGATTGGTTCGGGTCATGAGCGAGGAAGCATGTACTATTTGGACGACAAGGTGTCACCTACTGGTTTGGTTGCGGATCAGCCTGATCCTATTCTTCTATGACTGGCGTCTTAGACATCCTCTTTGCAGAAGCTCCGATCTGTCATTCCTGTTGGGTCTTCCATTTCTACCTTAGGTTGTGAGTTTTGTGAGTTAGATATACATCATCGTGCTTTGTTTCAGAGTCGAGTCAATAATTGCAGTAGTTTGAGTTAGTCCATTCTAATGTCCGGGGTCCTTGGCGTGTACCCTAGGTTCAAGATTTTAAGAATTTTCTTTTTTTTTTATGTCTCTCGCATGACTTGGCTCTATCTGTTAAAAGAGAGATGAAGTTTCTGGTGTTATTGAACTATTCTTTAATGAAATAAAAGCTCAATTTTCTGTATCTCTTTGTGTGCTTCGTACTGATAATGCTTTGAAATATGTGAAAAATAATCTTTATTTTGTGCTAAGAATGGAATTATTCATCATGCTTCTTATTCAGATACTTCTTAGCAAAATGGTGTTGTTAAACGTAAACATAGACATATCTTGATGTTGCTAGAACCATAATGATACATATGAATATTCTAAAATATTTGTGTTCTGATACTGTTTTGAGTGCTTGTCACTTGATCAATAGAATGCATTCTTCTGTTCTTCAAGGAAAGGACTGTTCTCTTTTCTTTATTCTCGTAAAAGCATTTTTCATATTGTTCCTCTCGTCTTTGGGTGTACATATTTTGTTCAGAACTTATCTCCTGGTTTAGATAAATTGTCTGCTAGGTCTGTCAAATGTTTTTTTTGGGTATTAGAGGACTCAAAAAGGATACTGGTGTTACAATCCTTCTATCAGGAAGTATTATGTGTGTGCTGATGTTACATTCTTTGAGTATGTTCCATATTTCTCTTCAGATAGTCCAGGTATTCTATCAGCATTTGTTCCTCTCCCACCGTCTGTTCCTCTGTCATCACCAGAGCCTATTATGGATGCTACTGTGCCAAGGTTACAGTCAGAATGTACAGAGCAACCAGCACCAAAACCACCTCTTCACTCGACATCCAAAAGTTCTTGCCCCTGCATCTGCCCTGAACGACTCCTCTCCAATTGCAGGTCCATCCCCAAGCAGTCTTTGCCCCCTTTTGACCTTGATGTTCCTATTGCTCTTCGAAAGGCAAACGATTTTTGTACTGATCATTTTTTTTTTTATAATTTTGTCTCTTATGACTGTCTTACCCATCATTTTGTCAGTTTGTTGTGTCTTTGTCATCTATATCTATACCTGGGTCCTCTGAAGAGGCTTTATTGGTACTTACCCAGAATCAGGCCATGGATAAAGAGATAGATGCTCTTATTTCTCAAGAAACATGGGAGTTGGTCTTTGCATCCAAAAATATTGTTGTGCGTTGTCGTTGGGTCTGTACTTTGAAGTATCGCCCAGATGGTTCAGTGGATCAGTATAAAACCAGACTTGTTGCCAAAGGTTATAATCATAATTATGGCGTGGATTACTTTGAAACTTTTCACCATTTGCTCGGTTGAACTCCATCAAGATTTTGTTTTTTTATTGATGTCAATCTATCTGGCCATTGTTCTAATTGGATGTCAAGAATGCCTTCTTATATGGTGATTTGAAAGAAGATATATATATATATATGAGCAACCTCCAAGATATGTTGCTCATAAGGAGAATAAAGTATGTGCCTCAGGAAGGCAATATATAGACTCAAGCAGAGTCTAGGGGCATGATTTGAGAAGTTTAGCATTACCATCTCTGGCATTGATTTTCATCGTTGCCAATCAAATACTTTGTCTTTGTTCGGTGTATTAAGTCTGTCTTAGTAATTCTGGCAGTGGATGTTGATGATATTCTACTGAGTTGACGTGATTCAGCTAGACTAGTGAAAACAAAAGAATATCTTGGTGTCATTTTATGATAAGAATATAGGTAAGCCCAAACAATTTCTAGGAATTGAAGTGGCACATCAATACTTCTCTCTCAAAGGAAGTATGCCGGAGGAAATATGACTTTCTGGGTGTAGCTAGTACTCCAATGGAAGCCAATGTGAACTTGTGATTTGATGGTAGTCACATCCTTGATGATCCAAGAAGGTATAGAAGATTGATTGAAAAATTGATCTATCTCACAGTTACTAGGTCGGATATAACCTTTGTCGTTGGGGTGTTGAGTAGATTCATGTATCAACCTAGAAAGGTTCATTGGACAATTGCACTAAAGATTCAGACATATGTCAAAAGCCTTCCAGGAAAAGTTTTATTGCACAAGAAGAATGAACATGTACGCATTTTTGGGTACTCTGATTCTGATTATGCTAGTGATAAGGGTGATAGAAAATCTACTACTTGATATTACACCTTTGTTGGAGAAACCTTGTGACATATAGAAGTAAGAAACAAGATGTGGTGCCTCGATCTAGTGCAGAGGCTGAATATAGAGCGATGGCTCAAACTACCGAGATAATGTGGTTGAAGAATCTAATGTTGGAGCTTGATTTTATACAGTCTGGCCTATGTCTATGCATTGTGATAATCAATCTGCAATCTATATTGCTTAAAATCATGTGTTTCATGAGGGGGCTAAATATATTGAGGTTGATAGTCATTTGGTCAGAGATGCTTGGACTAAGAAAGTGGTTTCTCTCCCGTTCACACCATCCTCAAAGCAGTTGGCATATCTTCTTACCAAAGCGGCTTCATCACATGTGTTTTCTAACTTATGTCGCAAGTTGGGCATGATAGATAGCTATGTTCCAGCTTGAAGAGGAGTGTTAAGGGATATTGGGTTATTGGGTTGTACCCATTAACCAAACCTATATTGGGTGGTCTATATATATATATATATATATATATTATATATATATATATATATATATATATATATATATATATATATATATATATATAGTATTCTTATTCTCTAATAACATGTATGAGATCTAAGGTTTGCCGCTTTCAACATTAGTAATTACTTTTAATTGTTCTTGCATCAAAGACCCATGGGGATAGTCTGATAACACTGGCAACGTACATATTGACCAAATTTAAAGAGGGAAATAACCTAACACTGAATATTTTGATAGAATGTGAATGACATAAACATGTAATGGTGGAATGAATTCTTTAGTAAACTAAGGAATAAAAAATTAACAGGGAAACAGCAACTTACAATTCGACCAAATTCATCTGTCCTCTCAATACGAATTTCCTTTGTCCCGTCATTATCATTAATGCCGACAAGTTTGCTCTTCTTCTTGTCCATGTTTCTGCCGCCCCAATCGATACTCTCCTTCAATGTCCCCGGTCTTTGAGCAGTTTAAGTACACCTGATAAACCTTTCCCAACAGCAACTTCATGGATGATTTCATCTGGAGCAACATCCTCTCTCTCTTCACTAGCAGGTTCTTCATTTTCACTTGTTTCTTTATCTCTGTCCAACCTCCAACCTCAACTTCCATTTCATGTTCAACAGGTTTTGGAATGTCGTCCTCATCATTGAAAACATCTTCTGATTCAGGTTTTGGGTTTCTGAATGTGCATAAACAAACAGAACAAAGTCGGGGGGGGGGGTGGGGGTGGGGGGGGGGGGGTGTGTTAAGTTTGCCAGATGAAAAAAGAGGCCAAAAATCAAATATGTCTATGGAAGTATAAAATTATGCCCGCTAACCAGAGTTCTGATGTAGCAATAGAAAAAAATTAAATGACAGCAAAAATTATAACTAAAACCTTTTATAGATAAAAAACATGCCAACCCCAAAAGTTATGTAACCTGACATGTAAATATCATGAGTTATAAAAAGCACCTACAACTCTAATTCCTAAAGAAATGTACGTGCATCCCCACTCTTATAATTTCTTGTGAACCTACAGGATCTTCAGTTATTTGGGCACATTTAAGACTGACAGTTTAGTTTATGGAATTATTTTTCAAGCGTGAACTTTGGTTCATAACTAAGCTATTATATCCCATGGATCTCAGTTCACTCATATAGATAGTTTTTCAACTTTTGTGTTGGGACATAGAAAAGATAATTGAGATGGCAATACCTTCATTTAGCTGCAAACCCAAAACAAACTCCTCCATCTCCGTGATAACAACTTTATTTTCTTGTGTCTCTCCCACTGCTGAACTCTGAGTATCTCCTTGCTCCTTATTTGCTGTAGCCAAGAGTGCAACCGCCTGAGGACCAGAAGGTGCAGCTTCTTCTTGCCTCTTCAGTACGAGCTTCCTTGCTTGCTCAAGGGATTTTTCAAGATCTTCATAGTCTTCCCCAAAACCATATCATCATCTTCCACAGCCTTTCCAGTTAAAGTTTGCTCCTGTTGTAGAATTTTGGACGCCTCTTCTGCTTTAGCAAAAGCTGACTGGTAGGCTTTACTCCTCATTTCAGCCTCAGTTTTGGCTTCTTCCTCCTTTGCAGACAGCCTCTTGGGATCCTTCCTAGAACCAAGATCACCAGCACCCAGTCCAGCTGAGACCGCTTCTGCTTCAAGGGCGTCTAAGTCGAGCTTTTCCCTCTTCCTTAAGGATTTCTTTTTCTTAGGTTTCTTAAATTGAAGCATCTCGTCAGGAGTATAATAATCTGATGTATTCTTTGACAATGAATTGAGATCCTCAAATGCTCTGCTTGTGGAACCACCTTGTATCCTTTTGCGTAGCTGGATGACAAATTGACACAAATAAGAATCTTGAATGTAGCATTATGCAATTTATATTCAACTTTGAGAAACAGGCTATGTATTGAATAGAAAATTAATGAAATTTGACAAGTACACAGATAGGTGATACATATATTATTATCTAATATCTTCTCATCATAGGAAAATAAGTCTACACAATTTAACTAGGATATTACCTCAGAATCAAGTTTTAGACAAAGTGAATAAAAGCTAACACCCAGTGTAAAAGAGTCAGATTAAAAATCATTGGTAAGAATAAGGCTTTAAGGCCATTTACTAGGATATCAACTATCATGCATTAGACCTAGTAAACCCAGGGGAAAAGCGAGTACAGATTATGCTGATTAGCAGCTTTTCTAGCCAATTTAAAATGAAAGCCCATTAAACTCGTAAGGAGACAATTTCTATGTTAGGAAGTAGCATATTTTTTTTCCTCATGGACTTAGCATAATATTTCTATGTTACCCAGCAAGAATGCACACTTACACACACACACACACACACACAAAAAAAAGGAAAAAAGAAAAGAAAAGGAAGTAAACATACTTCTTCTAGTTTTTTCTCTGCTTCACCAGTAAAACGCCCAGTTTCATCCAAAGTTACTCCCTGAAACAAAAATATGTATGAGGAAGACAAGCAAAGAACTTTAATGCATCAAAATGGTCAGTCTAGAAGATTAAACCTCATCCTCAACTGGATCATCATACTGTGGAAGGATTCTATTCCGAGAATCCATGTCATCGTTAAATCTACAAGAAGGATAAAGAAAAATAAGAAATAAAAAAGGATTAAGCCATTAGTAGCAAAGAACTCTCTCACAAGAACCAACTGCGACAGCAGATATCTTACTTATCCTCATATCCAGTCATTTTCTTAGAAGCCTTATATGCATCATCCCTCCGCCTTTGCTCCCCAATTTCCACATTTTCAAGCATATCAATCTCTGTTGAATATGACTTATTGGTCAGTTGGACAATCCAATAAATACATTAACTACAAAGCAGCAACTAGTTGTAACTAATTTATACCTTCATTGATGTCACCATCTGCAAGAATGCTCTGATCTTTGAGAGTCAGAACAACATTTCCACCCTCGATTACCTTGTCAAGACCATGAAGAATCTTAACCCCTGCTAAATCCTCTGAAATGTAGAGAGAGAAATGTATAGTAAACAACTTGTGTAAAACAATATATAGACAAGCTTATTCATAAAAAACCAAAGATTATAAATAATATAAAAACTAGAATTATTTATTAACCAAAGGGCCATTTTGGAATAGAACAAAATAACTGGATTGTACAGTGTGCAACAAAGAAACTAGTAAATTTTAAACTATAATAGTTCAGGGGAGAAGAAGTTACTTCCAATATGTCCAGCTGCTGTCTCATCATCACTTTCTTCTCCAACATTATCCTGAAATTTTTAATCACACAAGCATCTTAGGATGTGCAATCTTCAAATAAACCAATTAAAAGAAACCAATGCACTTTCAATTGTTCACCTGTTCATCCAGTATTTTTGAAATGCGTTCTGCTTTCTCCCTGTCCACATTCCTCTTCTCCTCAAGCTTCCGGCTCTTACTAACCCATGATAAAATCTCTGAAGCGTCATCAGCCCTTTTCTTCATTCTTTCTTGCTTTATTCTATATATAAGAAAAGTAATTATAGACTATAAGTACCTAATATATCTTCAAGAAAAGGATATTATAACCTTGTGAGTGTTATATCAATAAATGATTAGCTTATAAACTCTTGGAGTAAAAGAGCTACAACAGAAAAAACAGCATCCCTGATCCCGGTAAGTAAAAAAAGAATATGCAGAGATGGTTCCTGTATCCAATGGTCAGACTCCATCAATCACAACCAATCAAAACAAAGTTATCCTAATAGAAAATATAAGCAGAAATAGGAGTAATGAATTAGTTATTTATAAAGTAATACCATAACTCACAGAAAAAATCATCAATCAACAACCGGTCTTATGTCAACCAAGAACGAACAAGTAAACTTTTTATGTAAGAGGGCTACATCAGATTACAACATCTTTGAGAGAGAATGTTCCTCCATCACATGGTCAGACTTGTTCAAAATGCCCAAAACAAGGGTTATTGTAATAGTTGTACATTCCACAAAATGGTGAGAAACCCAATTAAAGGGTCTTGGGAGAGAGTTCCAGGAAGAAACCTTGAGCTTAATAGCCGTTTATAGTCAATTCTTGGATGGGAATGATGTTTCTTTTGTCCCTTAAGGAAGTTCTTTATAAAATAACTAATCGGTTACCCATTAGCACAGAAAACTCTAACATAAAGGTCCTTCAAATCGCTGATAGACCTACTACAGAGATCAATCTGGGCTGGCTTTGTAACCGACCATACAAAGCAGATAAGAGAGGTCTCATTTCATGTACCATAGTCAGAAAAGAGAAACAGAAAAATAGTATCAAAGAGATTAACTTAACTGCCTAGTAAAACAGACTGGCAGATCTTATTTCCTTCTATAATATAATAGCTGAAGGCCAAGCAACTTTGAAGAGAGCAGCTTGATCCTATTCAAAGAGACAAGAGTTTGAAAAGAACTGGAAAACAATAAATAGGAGCTTCAAGGGATCCCTCGGTGTGCTGGGAAGGGACGACATGGAATAAAATGAAATTTTTGTAGCAATTGTGGGGGAAATCAAGTTACAAGATGGAGTAAAATGGGAAGATTTACAATCACAAGATGCAAAGAAGTGGAGGAGGCCATACAGTCCCGGGTTACAACCAGTAATACATAAACGGCACATAGGTAACCCTCCTTTAAACTGCTTCATTACCTAGGTCATGGTTGATTATTTCTAATATTCAAAAATACATCACTGTGTCATCACAAGACTAACTGACCCTTAAATAGACTGTAAAAACCGCATTACTGCTAGAACACGATAAGCATCAGCCAAAGTAATACGCATTTGACAATAAACATTGAAGATATCAAGGATGATACTGCCCCACTAGGCAGTGTTTCTTACACATATACACGCAGGTCACCTCCTGTAGATAGAGTTTATGTTGTTTATGCTAAACAAGGACATGCAAATGTCCAAGTAGACAAAAGAAATTTCTTGAACATATACCTAAACATGGAGATACTGTAAAGTGATACGTACCTAATAATTAAAATTAATTGTTGGTTATGGAACAATAAGAATGTATTCATCATTGGCATAGCAGTCAATAATCGTTGATATGATTTTAACACGGTGAATGAGACCTGCAAATGGAAGTTTTAAGCAAGTAACAGGAAAGAAAATGAGGAGTGCTTACTTTGTTAAGCGCTCTTTGAGCTCGGAAGTTGATTGTGACCCCCCAGGCCTTTCATCACGATCACTAAGACCAAGTCTTTCATGATTCTCAGTGTCATGTTCAGCTTCATTTGCCTTGTTTTCAACATTCTTAACATATCCACCATCAACATTTGTTCTTTCCTCCTCTTCCCCTCTTTTACCCCGAGTTATGTCCCTTTCTTTGTCCTTTGTTCGTGATTTATCAAAATCAGTTTCCTGATTTCCGACTGACTCCTCCCTAAAGTTTTCCTTGTCCGTGGTCCTCTCTGGCCTAGCCTTCTCTCTATCATTCTCTTTCTCTCCTCTTTCACGATCTTTTAATTTCTCCTTCTCCCTGTCCATATCTTTCACCTTGTCCCGATCCTTCTCTCTTTCCCTATCTCTGTCCTTTCCCCTCTCACGATCTTTATCTTTTACCTTTTCTCTCTCCACCTGCTTCTCATAGTCCTTCTCACGAACTCTACTTTTATCATGTCCTTTATCTCTGTCCTGACCCCTCTCACGATCCTTGTCCCTGTCCCTGGAATGCTCACTGATCTTCTCCCGATCTTTTTCACGTTCATACTCACGTGCCGAGTCTCTTTCCATGTGAGCCTCTCTATCCTTCTCGTGATCCCTTCCTCTATCTCTCCCGCGATCTCGGCCCCGTCCATGCTCCCTCTCAAGATCCAGCTCTCTATCCCTGTCACGATCCTTCCCTCTATCCTTTTCCTTCTCCCTTCCCTTGTCTCTACTTCTTTCTTTATCCCTATGTCTGTCCCTATCATGTTTCTTATCTTTATCATACTCCGACTTGCCTTCCTTTCTTCTCTCTCTATCCCTCTCCCTGGTATCGTGTCTGTCCGAATATTTCCTAGACGAGCCCTCTTTTTCCCTTTCATTCGACCTTTCCCGGTCCTTATTTCCAATGTCCTTTCTATCCTTGCTCCGGTGCTTTCGCGACTCTCGGGACTTCTTGTCCAACAACTCATCATCATAACGCTCCCTATCCACCTCCATTTCACTGCCATTCGATCCCAAGTCATCCATTACTTCGTCCCTTGTACACCAAATAACCAGATAGAGGCAATTAGGGGAAAATGTGGAGATGCCCAGATACTCCTCTAGCTAAAAAGTCAACACCTGCGCTGCAAAAGATAGAAGAAATAGTTAATAATTACGATCTACATGGTTAAAAAACCTAAAACTGGCAATATAAATCTAATTAAGACTAGAAGCATGTTACTCAACAATGCTTCTGATGATAACAAAAGAAAAATCTTCTGATGATAATTAAAAAAAATAAAAAATTCAGATGCCAAATTAGAGCACTTCAAGGATTTCACTTTAGATGATAAAACGATCTCTAACTAAAAGAGAAAGAGATTGTAATGCCAAAATCAGATTGGAGATGGAAAGAAAATGCAGTAGAAGATATAACTTCAAAGGAAAATCAGCTCTTGAAGTAAAATCACCCCCCACCCCACCCCAAATATTTTATTTATCTTTCATTTCCTTCATTAACATTTAAATTGAGATATTACTTTCAACGGTGGAGGTCCAAAGGACATCCGAAGACAAATATGCCAAATGAGATTTACAGAGAGCACAAATTAACATGCACCTATGGATTCAATGTAAAGTTAACTAAAACCATTTATGAATCTAGCAATATTTCTTGACCACATTACACATCATGTATAAATCTTATAAGTCGTAAGTTGCAAGTCATCATTTGATTTTAAACGTTGCCAAACATCACAGAAATATCTAATGTTTCAAGCTGTAGCATAAGACGGGTGTCATGATAGAGAAACAAACCACACTGCATGAACTTATTCCATAAAATAGAAGTTCGCTTCTTGTCTGGAAAAAAATATCTGACAAAATATCCAAACAACTGACAAAAATCGTGATGATGAGAACTCCTAAAAGACGCAATTCAGGAGATGGTCCTGATTCACACAGGAAGCAACCAATTTCAAGTGCATCACAGAATTTGACACGTCCATCAAAGAACAAATGCATACCGACATACACAAGTGTGGGTGGACACTCACAATGGATTTATAAAATATATGGAGTAGCGTACATAATTTGTAAAAAAAATTTATACGATTTCTTTTTTTTAGATTATTTTTATTAGAATAAAGATACTTTAGAGCTCTAGCTCAAGTGGTAACTTATAAAAATAGGTTATTGGAGATCACAAGTTTCCATCATAAGACATCAGCTGTATTTAGGGGCAGACCCACATATACACGCACGCCAGTGTGGGTGGACGCTCACACTGGATTATATAAAATATACAGAGTAGTATATATAATTTGTAATTTTTTTATAACTTCTTTTTAGATTATTTTTACTAGAATAAAGATACTTTAGAGCTCTAGCTCAAGTAGTAACATATAAAAATATGTTATTGAAGATCACATGTTTCCATCATACGACATCAACTATATTCAGGGCGAACCCACACACACCAGTGTGGGTGGACACTCACACAGGATTATATAAAATATATGGAGTAGTATATATAATTTGTAATTTCTTTTTTATATGATTTTTTTCTTTTAGATTATTTTTACTAGAATAAAGATACTTAAGAGCTCTGGCTCAAGTGGTAACTTATAAAAATATGTTATTGGAGATCACAAGTTAAAGTATTGGGTGCAACTTATTTTTCCTTTTGTTTTCTATTTTTTCTTATTACATCTACGCCCACAGTGGAAAAATATCTTGCATCCGCCACTGACTAAATTAGCAATTTTTTGTTTCAACAATGCAACACTCTCATCAAACACAAAACAATTCATGCTCGATCGCAGGTTGCCATTAATTCTAAACCAAAATACATCATTTTCATAGAATACATTTTCATAGAATACAAGCACAATCTAATCTCAAAATCAAGTCTTGATTAACAAATTAGATGAATGGCGTGCCAAAAATTTACCTCCAAAGTAAAGTAAAGGGGGTAGAATTCCTGATCAAAGGAGAGACCTTTACCGCTATTCAATCCAACAACTACGGCTCTCCCTCTTCTGGGCCTCGATTTGGGGTTGGGGGTGGGGGAACCCTAGAAATTTGGGGATTTGGGTTTCGAGAAGCGTGTCTAGAAGGGAAAGGAAGGGACCGAGAAGAGAGGAAAAATTCAGAGGTTTGGAATTTTGGGACGAAACGAAAATAATGGAATAGTTGGGGATTTTGGTTCCCGTTTCAATTTGACAATTATTAATAATAAATACGGTGTCCGGTAGAGGGATAAGAATGGGAGGTCAGTTTGAGATTGACCTAGGGATTAGGATTTCGTTGAGGTTTAAGGTTCAGCAAAGAGATCTAGGGTTAATTTCCGTACCTCTGATTGCAGGAAAGAAGAAGAAGAAATCGCGTCGGAACCCCTTAGCAAGAGGAAGGCCTTTTAAGTGATTTTGAGGGAAGAAAAGAGAGAAAGAATAACAGAAGAAAGTAACTCAAAGCCCAAAGGGGTCGGGTAATATTTGGGCTGGTAATGAGTCGGGTCGGTTTCGGATTTTCTATATTCATGACGAGGCCCACATGCACATCAGGCTTGGGTCCAATTTTTGACCCAGACCCTCTCCATGAAGCATCAGGTTGAAATCGGGTTTGGGGTACATAAATTTGCTAAGCGCCTGTCTGTTTCGTTGTAAAATGCCGCAAGTCGTAAATCATAAAATGAGAATGGAAAAAGTGAATTGTAGCAGAGAAAATATATTGTGTTTTACGGTGTTTGGTTGATAAAGTGAAGTGTAAATGGAAAAGTATATTGTGTTTTACGGTGTTTGGTTGATAAAGTGAAAGTGTAATTGGTAAAGTATATTGTGTTTTACGGTGTTTGGTTGGTAATGTAAAAGTGTAAGTAGAAGAGTTGACCACAAAATTAACTATAGCAGTGATTTAAATATTATAAATACTATTAAATTAAATCTACTATTGCAAATTAAATTGTATTAATAAATTTGAGATAAAAAATAATAATCTTAATATTTTATTTATAACAATAATATTAATAAAATATTAGTATAAATAGTAAAATATTACTAAAATATTAACTAAATAAATAATATAAAATTTTAAGAAAATCTAAAGAACATTAATAAAATTTTAAGAATACTAATAAAATATAAATATTAAAAAATCTTACAACAATAATAAAATACAGTTATAATATTATAATATTGAAAGTACTTGAAAATTATTATAATATAAATTTTATTATAATATTATTGTAATATTATAGAAATATAAAATTAACAAAGTAAAATATAATTATAATTTAATAATAAATTATCATTATAGTATTATTATACTGAATTATTATTACAATATTAACATAATAAAATATTAATATAATAATAAAATATATTATGAAATTAATAAAGTAATTTTTTATATTAAAAAATAAATAATTAAATATATAGTAATTTTATATTAAAGTATAATATTGTTATATTAATAAAATATTAACTCTAAATAAAATAATAAAAAATGGAATAAGTATTAATAAAATAATAAAGTATTAAATAAAATATTAAATAAAAATAGTAAATTAAAATAGTAAAATATTAAATATTAAAACAATATTAAAAACAATAAAAAATTAAAGATAAAAAATAAAATATAATTAATAATTAAATAAGAAATTGAACACTATTTAAAATATTAAATATTTAATAATATTAAATTATATATTGATTATCAAGTAATTGTTTTGAACTGTAAGTGTACTACAAGTGAGAGTTACATGACCACAAAATTAACTGTAGCAACTGCAAGTGAGAAAATATGAGTGTAAAAGTGAGTTTTACATGACCACAAATTTAACTGTAGCAACTGCAAGTGGGAAAAGAAGAGTTACATTTTGCAACTTATTTTTCGGCGAAACAAACAACGGAAAATGGAAAAGAAGTTTTACGACTTGCGTTTTGCGGTGTTTTGCGGCGAAACAAACACGCCCTAAGTTGGTTTTGATCGGATTCTAGCATAACGTCACTATCAGTGGGAAGCTGACTGATCAGTCTGGAGGAGAAAGGAGAGAGGAAGAAAAAGAGGGAGTTAAAATAGAAGAAGAAAGAAGGTAAAAGACAGACGAACAGACATGAGTCACAGGAGAAAAACCACCTTTCGATTGGTTTTAATTATAAGAAATAGATATAATTATGCATGATGAAAGAGTACATGTTAAAAAATTAAAGCATATTGTTTGCATATAAAAGTAAAATTGAAGTGATTGTATTAAAAAAAATAGAGAGTAAATCTATACTTAATATAAATCTAGAATTATATTGTTAATTTTTTATAAACATCATGAATCAAATTTGAAGCGGTAAAAAATTTGCCCCGCACCAGGATGTTAACATGTACTCAAACTGCGAAGGGGTTCCCCCGAGACATTCATAACTCGTAGGGTTCATCCTGAAACCTCCGTCGCATCCGACCTTCTCGGAGCTGCCCTCCATCCCGAAGATATTTTCAAACCCAGAAGCGCATTCCGCCACTCCGAAACATTTGCCACTCCGAAGTCCTCGCCCCCTCTGGGTGTTCTCCACTCCTAGACCCTCCCTGTCCCGAAAGTTTCAGCTCCAACTTCACAACAGATCATCCTTGATCTCCGCCGATAATTATGCAGCTCCATCATTCCCCACATTCATAACGTGTAACGCCCATATTAGCGCGGGAAGTTATAGATGTTTCTCGAAAAAATTGAAAACGTGTAAATTCTTTGTTTGATTGTAAAGAAAATTACAACGGATCAACAATCCGATTACAAGAAAGGGGAGAATGATTAGATCTCCACTTTGTTTTAAACTGGGTTCTTGATGTAGCGGTTAGGGGTAAAACTGTCCCCTAAAATTCCTTCATAATTGGGTTAATTCCCGTAATTATGTGGGCAGTAATTGACCTGATAATGAGGCAGTTACAACTGAAATGCAGGGCTCTTCTACAGTTGAAACGCGGGCTTCGAGCTCTGTGTCTTGGCATTACAGTGAAGCTAGGACGCGAGCTTCGAGCCTCGTGTTTTGACACTGCGGTGACGTTGAGACGCGGGCTTCGACTCTGCGTCTTGGCATTGCAGTGATGCTGGGACGCGGGATTCGAGCCTCGCGTTTTGACACTGCGGTGATGTTGAGACGCAGGCTTCGAACTTTGCGTCTTAGCATTGCAGTGATGCTAAGACGTAGGTTTCGAGCCTCGCATTTTGGCATTATAGTCATGCTGAGATGTGGGATTCGAGCTTTGCGATTAGCCGTTGAAAATGTTGGCTTCGAGCTTTACAAGACGCGGGCTTCGAACTCTGCGTCTTAACTTTGTAGTGAAGCTAGGACGTGGCCTTCGAGCCTCACATTTTGACACTGCAGTGTTGTTGAGACGCGGGCTTCAAGCTCTGCGTCTTAGCATTGTAGTGAAGCTGGGGACGCGGGCTTCGAGCCCTGCGTTTTGATATTGCACGAGTGGCTCTGATTAGCCTCGCGTCTGAAGTGTAGACTCTGTTCTCTAATGACTTATCCTCAGTGATTTTTAGACAGTTTACAGATCCCCCTCCAATGTTTTCAAAACTCCGCGGTTGATTGGACAGATTTTGAAATATTGTAGATTTTTCTTCTGGAAGCAAGCTCTCAAGATTTGACTAGCAATCTACTGAGATACCTTGAGCTCGATCTCGTCTGAATTTTGATCTTCGTGAGTATACTGTTAAACTCTTTGAAGCCACCAGAAATGATCATTGTGGGTGTCTAGATACGCCGTCCAGACCTCCTTGGTGCTCTGAGCTGATTGTTGGTGCACTGTTGAACGGGGGGAATAGTCATCTGCTTTTGCCAGTGTACGGCTGAACTGGTTGCGAAGCAAAGACTGAACACAGGTCTTGTAAACGCAAAGGTCATGTTACCTTGGAGACGCGGCTCTGATTCGTTAAGAGAAACGCGGCGGCTCTGATCTATTGAGAGATGTGGTTCTGAATTGTTGAGAGGACGCGGCTCTGATTCGTTGAGAGACGCAGCCCTGCGCTTTTCAATTTGATGGAGGGGACACAGCTTTTAGGCTTGTGAAGGGACGCGGACTTCAGAACGCGGCCTTTGAAGCGTCACATGCAGTTTGACGCAAAGATCTCGCTGGATCTTTTAATGCGAAGTCGGCGTTGGCAGTTGGGGGCGCGTGTCGTCGGGATTTCCCGGAGCAAAAATCCACTTGTCTCATCCAGACTGGATTTGATATTCGCATAGCGAATTAAGGCTATTAATTTTGACCTTTAAGAATGGCTTTGATTTTTATGTCATTAATTAATGGCCATTAGCGAGCCTATAAATAGGCCATGAGCCTCTTAACGGTCATTCATCTTGACTGTTTTTATTCGCGAGCATGTGCTCTGAAGAACTCCGTCTTTATTGTTCTTATTCAAGGGCTTCCTTCTAGGGCATGTGCTCTGAAGAACAAAAAGAACCCTAAACTTTAATGCTTTCCTGCAATATTCTTCGAAGATTGTCACTGTTAAGTGATTTCTAGATTAAAAAGTATCGCTTTAGGTACTTTCATGGTCGTGCCTTGACGGATGACGTTCAATTTTCAGAGAACTTTTCTTCAGGTAGGAAATGGCCTTTGCCATGATAAGGCTCGGTTTTCTTGAAGCTCTGTCATCATCGGCCATAAAGAGACTTTGTCTCTTGATCTCTACCTGAAACCTCTTTCTTGAGATCCATGCGTCCATGCTCTGCAAACGCGCCTTTCGCGTTAATTGATGAAACGCAAGCTTGTTGACTTTTAAGTCTCAAGATCTTCAGACGCGAGCATGGTGAACTTCGTATTTGAGTTTTGAAACGCGGGTTTTGTATGCGAGGCGCGCGTTTGGAGTTCATGACTTAGAAAATTTCAAGTCTGTTTTTTTGAGATCTCTGGACGCGAATGTGGCAAGCTCCGCATCTTGAAGCTTTAGATGCGGGTCTCTTATTGTCTGCGTCTGGAGTAACTTCAGAAAGTTTTAAAACCCGTGTCTGCGTCTTTGATTTATGCCTCACGTCTCAATTATCAGACGCGAGTCTAATATCAGACTGCATTTGGATCCATTTTTTTATCTTTGCGTCCGCGAGATTCACATCTGAAGTTCATGACTTCAGCCCCGCGTTTGTGCTTCTGACTTCCTATTTCTGTCTTTGGAGACTTTTTTACCCTTAGGTCTTTTTTATTTCTTACAGGTTCTGGCCATATTGATGGTGTTGGTTTCAGTGTCTTTGTTGTGTCCATTGGAGGATATTTGGAAGGCCAGCTTGTTCGATTGGTGGGCACTTGGGAAGTCAGAACTTCTGTCTAAGGGCGAGGAAGATCCGCGCGGTTGTCGATACACATCAAGACATTATTGGACATGATGCACCAGTAATGCCTCGGATCCTTCCTGATCATAATGAATATGGCGCATTTAAAGGTCACGGGAAAGAGGACGTCACCAGTAAGGTCTCGGATCCTCCATTCACCAATCTTACTCAAAGAAGTGACAGCGACGAAAAACTCATACTCGTTAGATGACTTTCTAGTGGTGTAGCTTCCCATTAAGCGAAGGATTACAGCGCATTTGAAGGTCACACATCTTCTGCATAGCGAATACCAATGCCAAGCATTCTTTTTCGATCGGGTTGTACTGATGTTCGGCTCCGATCATAGTTGTACTCTGATAGTAGATTGCCTGCTCGTGTTCCTGATCATTATTTTGGGCTAGCAAAGCTCTTAAAGAATGATCCATCGCTCATACGTATATCATGAAAGGTTTTCCTGACACTGAAGCTATAAGGGCAGGTGAATGCGTGAGGTACCGCTTGATTTCCTCGAACGCTTGCTGGCAAGCATCGTCCCAGATGAATGAAACACCCTTCTTCATCAATTTGGTGAAAGATTGGCATCGTCCTGAGAGATTTGAAACAAACCTCTGGATATATGCTAATCGCCCTTACAATCCTCTAAGCTCTCTAAGATTCCTTGAAGGTTGCATCTCCTGGACAGCGCGGACATTCTCTGGGTCGAGGTGGATTCCTTTGGACGTGAAGACAAACCTTTGGAATTTACCGCTAGCTACCCCAGGAAGGATTTTGTGGGGTTCATCTTCAATTGATGCACCTGCATGATATCGAATACTGTCTTCAGATCTGCTATGTGATCGCCTTTGGCACGACTTTTCACTGCAATATTGTCTACGTAGCATTCTACTGTTTTGCGTATATGCTCGTAGATAATTGCATTCATAACTCTCTGGTATGTTGCCCCCCGTGTTCTTTAATCCGAAGGGCTTGACGGTATAGCAGTACACCCATAGTAGTGTCCTGAAAGATGTATGCTTCTCATCGTTAGGGTACATCTTAATTTGATTGTTTCCCGAGAATACATCCATGAAGGACATCCGTTCAAACCCACACGTGTTGTCGATCATGACATCCTTGATTAGAAGAAGGAACTCATCTTTAGAACACGCCTCATTTAGATCACGAAAATCAATACAAACCAAGATCTTTCCATTCTTCTTGATGACGGGGACGATATTGGCTACCCAATCAGAGTGTTGTTCTTCCCTAATAAATTGAAGTGTATAAGCTTCTTGACTTCCGACTGAATCGCTTCCATTATCTCAGGAAGGAACCGTCGTTGTTGTTGCTTAACGAGTTTCGCATCTGGATTGATGTTGAGTTGATGCATAGCCACTTGAGGATAAAGCACAGGCATATCCTCGTAGTTCCAAGCGAAAACATCTATATACTCTCGCACAAGAGATATTAGATCTTTCTTCTCGGAGGGTGATAAGCTTTCACTTATAAAGATGGGCTTAGGATTAGCCTCATCTCCCAGATTGACCTGGGTGACCTTATCCTCTGTGGGTGATTCACGTTATTCGAAGCGAATATCCCAGAGAGTATTTAGGTGTTTGATCCAAGAATTTATTTCCGATTGGGTCATCTCTTCATCTCCGTCTTCCAGGTGGCTTGTTGAAATCATGTTTACCGAAAGTTCTTTGAAGATGTTGCCGACACTGACATCTGACTCGCATAATGATGTATCCGACGAGTGGTCATGATATAATGACTCTTCAAACTCAGAGGCCGACGAGATTGGAGTTGACACATAGCTCAACCCCCTGCGAGTTCGATGATAATAATCATGGGCTTTCCCTTTTGGAACGAAGGATCGAAGCAGTGTTCTCCTTCCTTTGCCAAAGTTCAAGCCAGGACCACTTGTTAGGTCATACCCCATGTTCTCCATCATTCTGAGTACATTTGGCTCGTAATAAGAGAATTGAGGAAGTTCATTCTCGCTTTCTACGTCTTCGCAAGTCATTAATTTGGACTCGACTCTTCCGAAAAGGATAAGTTTTTGGCCTTTGCGTCTTGTTGGGATCTTGAATAAAGATCTTTGTGCATCACTAACGCCTTGATATGCCATGAGAGATGACCTCACTGGTACATGCAATGATGTCAGGGCATCTATTGCCGACCAGGGGTCATCACCTATATCGGTACTAGTATCTGATGGCACGGAATCAGAAGCAAACATAGAAAAGTAAGCTAAATCTAACTATTCTTTAATATACCACTCGCCTACATCATTGGCGGTGTTATTGACATCGAGCTTATTAATGCTCGTTACAAGTGGGTTCAGCTCCCAATGACATTCTTCTTCTGCCTCTGACTCAATATCAGCTTCATTACTAGAGTTTAATTCCTCTGGTTGGGGATTATCACCTGCCTCTAGAGAATCTTGGTACAGGAGGGAGTCTATGAAGTAGTTCTCTACCCCCTTGAACACGATCAACGTTCGGACTTTTCCATCCCCATCAATATACTTCATGACTTGATGGACTATAGAGGGGACGATGAAGTTGCGATGAATCCAAGGTCATCCCAGTGACAAATTATACAAAGTGTCGGTGTCAATAATGAAGCACGTCACTTCAGATCTTAAGTCCCCAATTTGATATTGAGTTTAATCTTCCCCATTGGGTGCGTATCATGGCGTTGAAACCATAAATGGTAGTTTGGGCGCTCAATCGGTGAGTGACGATGCCCAAGTGCTGCATGACCCGGCAGGGCATAATGCTCAACGCGGATTCTGGATCCACCTAAATGTGGCTCACTTCAGACGATCCAGTATACCCTGTGTAGTACAGAGGCCTATCATGTTTTCCCTTAACCTGCATGTCGTCTGGCGTGAATGTTATACAGGGGGCATGTTGAGAGGCGTAAAGGCAGTCTTCTTTATCTTCCTCTTGTGGTTCAGCTAGAATCTGGGCCATGAAGACCTCAACATCAGCTAAAACTTCTCTCAGAGCTTCTCTTGTTGACTTTGATAGTCTCAGGAGCTCGTAAAGGGTGATCTTGGCCGGAATGTTGGCCAGTTGAGCTAAGACATCAAAGCGGTAAGGTGCTGAAGATCCCTCTATTTTGTTCTTCGGGAGGGCCTTGGAATACCGAAGCTCCTTTTGCTTATCCATGGGTTACTTTGTGGATTGCTTGGTTGGCTCAGGGGTGGGTTTAGGCGAATTTGTCATCATTTTGTCATATTTCTTCAAGTACGACTGACCCGAGCGAGTCTCTGCTATAGGTGGCGCATTCGGTTCCATAGTAAGGATGATTGTTTCCTCCTCCGTGTCAGTTAGAGAAGGGACATCAGTTTTTGCCTTCCGAGAGGAAGCACACACCACATTACATGGTGAAACTTTTGCTTTGTCTTTAGACTTCCTGTTAGTAGCAGTAGTCCACTGTTGGCTTCCACAAGGTAGGGATGAACCCACATGATTTCTCCCTGAGGAGTAGGAACAGGTATGAGACCTTTCTCTTGTTAGTGGTGTGGGTCTATATTGAGTACTCTTAGTTCCCCTTTCAGGATGGGAAGTACTCCAGCCGACGTTGAAGGCTGTACCCTAAGTTAAAGAAATGACGTCATATTGGCTGTCACTTTCTTCTACTCTGGGCGGAGCTTGAGCACTTCCGTATCAATTAAAACTTGGAGAATATCTTTGAAGATGTAACAACTCTTAGTAGGGTGCCCCAGCATCATGTGATATAAGTAGTAGTTGGGATTGTCGGTCTTGCTGACCTTCTCGGGAAGTCTAGCTTCAAGAAGCTTCAATCGTTGCTCTTGTTGAGTAATTTGAACAGCGAATCAACATGCTCATCCTTGAAGGAGTACTGTTTGTTGGCGTGTGGCTAACTTGAAGAACTACCCCCTCTAGTCAGCTGAGGTTTAATGGGAGATTTCGTCTCTGTCGCCAATGTGTCCTTCCTTTTCGATTGGAAGGATACCTCCGGCGTGCGCCTTGTCAACTTTTCAGGTGTAGGCTTGTTTTTTTTGCCCTAACCCCGACGACAATCTCTTCTGCCTGTTAGCCTTACTGGACTAACTGTTTCCAAATACGACTTTCAACAACCCCTATCTAAGCTAGGAGTGAAGTTTACAAATTGTGATGGCATGTTTTTATTAGGGTGGCCTGGGTCATACCGCTAGGACATCAGAGTTCATATTCTGAATCTCTTCACGAATGCTTTAACTGACTCTCCATTTCATTGCCTCATTGCCAGGAGAGTTGGCATGGTAATCTCCGAGTCGTCTTCGAAAAAGCGTGTAAGGAAAAGCTTCTTCAGATCAGCCCAGTTCTTGATAGAGCCTTCTGGGAGTTTCATGAACCATTTGAAAGTGAGTCCCTTTAGAGTGCCGATGAACAAACACGCCAGGATGGCATCATTTGCTACTACATTCCCTATCTGAGACTTGAAGTAGTATATGTGTTGGTTCGGTGACCTTTTATCGTCGAAGGCCTGTAGGGTCAGAGCTTTGAACTTAGGAGGGTACAGGACAAGATCCCACTCAGCCGGGTATGACTGGACCACTCCTACTTCTTGGAGGCCTTTCCGATTGGTGAGGGCTTCAAGACGTTGTTCCAGCTTATTCATCCTTTTAGAATGAGTGCTCTCATTCTCTGAATTGCCTTCCTTTTCTGATGGAAGCTTGGACGACTCGGAGTTAGACTGCTCCTCCTCCTTGGTATGTGCAGAAGATGAGCTTTCCTCTTCCTTCCGTTTACCCTTGGACTTCTTAGAAAGAGTTTTGGCCTTCGACTTCTTCTTGCCTCAAGCAATTGTGAAAGCATTTACTTGAGGGTGTCAATAGATTCTCGTTGGGCGCGAATCATATCGAGTTGTTCCCTCTGGGCATGGGCTTGCTGTTCAAAGCGCCTGGTCATTTCTTCAGGAGTACTTGTCCTATAAGCGAAGACTTCCTTCTCTACAGAAGAGTTCAGGTATGTGATTCTACAATGGCAGAGTGTGATTCACTTATTTCAATGCCCCAGGCAAGGGCACTGTAGTCAACTAGGGCTACCATGCCAGTTCAAGTGCGGGTATGCCGGTAAACTCCTTCCGGTTCAGTGTCAGACTCGTCAAAGCTGACTATCGATTATTTCTCTTTACTTCTGTTTGGCGTAGTGCTTGGACCTACCATGTTTACTATGACTTCAGTGTACTCGTATCAGAGAAAGTTCTCCTTGTGCGGGAACGACACCTTTTGGTCGATTGGGAGACTGACATAGATGATAACCATCTGAATACCGACTGTCTGCTTACATGCGAGCTGCAATGACATTCAGAGAGCACTGCTGTTATGAGCCATTCACAGCAACATGATGGAGTGATTTGGTGAACACTCATTTTCTTTATCAAGTAATCCCTTAGATCCATCAGAGGAGGATCGAACAGGCCAACCTCGGGTCTCTGGGAACAAGGACTTTTCAGCTCTCGAACGTTAACTTTGCGTCGCAACTCTGAGATGCAGGGTTCAGAGACATGGAGCTTACGTTCTTCAGAACAGACGCAGCTCTAGCGTTTTGGCTTAGAAATGCTGGTCTCGTGCCTCTGCTGAGAAGAGACATGACCTCGCGCTGCTGATTGTCACATTTGGATAGACGACATTTGGGAAACGCGGACTTTCTGAGTCTCGTGTTCTATCGTAGAGACCCGGGTCTCGTGTTTCTGAGAAGAGGCACGGATCTCGCATTACTGAACGTCACATTTGAGAGGTAAAGCCTCAGAAATGCAAGCCTCTTGAGCTTCGTGTTTGGTCTCCAGAAGCGACTTTGTGCGTCTGACGTAACTCAGAAGAGACGCAGGCATGAGCCTTGCATTCTGTATCAGCTGATAGATGGTTGTTCCAGCTTCTTGCATCTGTTATCGACGTACGCGTCGCCTTTGTCGACGTTCAACATTCAGATTACGCTTCACGGATGGTTGGGAACCCCGGTAACCTGGAGCTAAGGAAGAGAAAAGACGTGACTAAATTGGCTTTCAACGACATTGGCCTCGCGGGACTTGTGGAAGATGTTGACGTGGGCCTTCCGCGTGACGCAGCCAGAAATAACGCTCTCTGCGTAGGCCATCTTCGGGGAAGTATCTGAAGGAACTTGAGAGCGGACCTCCAAGGAGACCTTGCAGTACTATCGTGCCACCCTAGGGCTCTTGGACCCAGAAAAGAGGAACTCTTCATACATTGCCTGGTCGAATTCCATGGCAAGTGACTCGACTGTTTTTCCCATGAAAGTGACGTCATCTTGCACGTTGCTCATCATTAGAGAAAGTTGTCCCCAATGGTGTCGTCATCTCTTATTTCTCGGGAAAAAAATGAAAGCGTGTAATTTTTATTTAATTATAAAGAAAATTACAACGGATCAACAATCCGATTACAAGAGAGGGGAGAATGATTATATCTCCCCTTAAATCTGGGTTATTAATGTAGCAGTAGATAGTGAATTTTTTCGTTGACGGGTGTGAACGTCAAGCTCTTCTGGGAATCTTCTCTTCAGATCACGGACAGAGTAGCACAACTCCTATCCAAATAAAATCTCAAAGAGACTTGAGCAAAAACTTGTACTCAACAAGTTAGTAGAAGAGTTTAACTCTTTTTCAGGGCTCCTCAGCTAAAAATTCTGACCAAAAGTCCTCTCCTAGTTCGACTGACCCTTCTTCAATAGCAAACTGAGCTATTTATAGGGGTTTTTAGGGTAAAACTGTCCCCTAAAAACCCTCCATAATGGGGTTAACTCCCCTAATTATGTGGGCAGTAATTGACCTGATAATGAGATCAGTTATAACTGAAACGCATGACTCTTTCACAGTTGAAACGCGGGCTTCGCACTCTGCGTCTTGGCATTGCAGTGAAGTTGGGACACAGGCTTCGAGCCTCGCGTTTTGACACTGAGGTGACGTTGAGACGCGGGTTTCGAACTCTGCGTCTTGACACTGCAGTGATGCTGGGGCACGGGCTTCGAGCCTTGCATTTTGACACTGCGGTGATGTTGAGACGCGGGCTTCGAACTCTGTGTCTTGACATTGCAATGATGTAAGGACGTAGGCTTCGAACCTCGCGTTTTGGCATTATAGTTATGCTGAGACGCGGGCTTCGAGCTTTGCGTTTAGCCATTGAAAATGCTGGCTTCGAGCTTTGTAAGATGAGGGCTTCGAACTCGGCGTCTTAGCTTTATAGTAAAGCTGGGACGCGGGCTTCGAGCCTCGCGTTTTGACACTGCGGTGTCTTTGAGATGCGGGCTTTGAGCTCTGCGTCTTGGCATTGCAGTAAAGCTGGGGACGCGGGCTTCGAGCCTTGCGTTTTGACATTGCACGAGTGGCTCTGATTAGCCTCGCGTCTGAAGTGTAGACTCTGTTCTCTGATAACTTATCCTCAGTGATTTTAGACAGTCTATAATAGATAGTGACAGATTTACCGACATGCAATCCCAACCAACTAGCGTTAATGATCGTGATTGTTACAACAAATCCAGCACGTGCAGATCGTGCAGTTACAACAATCCATAAATTCCGCCCCACACTAGCATCTATGTCAGGTATATATTATCCTTCTTCTCCAAAGAGAAGGAGGTCATTTTTGGGTCCTCAAAGCACACACAGTATCACACTAGCAGTTTTCTTGTGCTAGTTCATCCCACTAAACTAGCAGATTCCGTGTGCTAGTCCATCAAAACACACCGGCAGGGAAAGTTCCCTCTGCTCGGTCCTCTCACTTTTTCACCTACTAACTCTCATGTTGTAGGGTCTTAGGTCGGCACTACACTGATGCTCCTAACCTAAAATGTGTCATTTCTCTGTATGCTCTGACAAATCTGATCGGGAGCGTCCAGTCGCTTGTGGCGGAGATTTTTTCATCGCGAACTGGTGAGACTTTTCAACTACAAACTGTTGTTTTCAATGAGAGATTCAAGCTACACTCGAGGTATCCTCCCCTTCCAAACAAATCTTCCTCAAAAAGCCTCTCCCTAGCGTCGATTGGCCCCAAAAAGCAGACGATCATCCACAACGGTGCCCCTTGCAAAGGCGGAACCAATACCAACATTAGGGGCACAGTCCCCTTCCCCCCACCGCCAATCGTGATCACACTACAAGTGACACTGGCTCCTCATCTCAGAGGATAGCCATCAGGCCCAACCACCGCTATACGAAAGCCAAATCCTTCAGATACTCGCTGACATGAAGGAGCAAATGAAGGAGCAGCAAGCCCGATCAGATAGCGATCGGGAGTATGCGACTCTCGACTGCGATAACACCATTCGCGAACAGAAGGTATTGAAGCAACTCAACGACCAACTACATGCTCAAATTGTCGCCCTCCAAGGCACTCAGGCACAAAAACAGTCGGAGGACGAACCTGGAAGGTGGGAGACACAGAGACGGCCCATCACAAATCTAATGCGGCCCATGCCAACGTCTCTCCTGCGCGAAGATGACTCTGACAATGAAGCTGACTCACCTCGTTCCAAGCAGGAGTTCAGTGTGACCAAACTCGAAGAAATATCGAGGAGTTTTCCGACATCAGAACCCTAATGAACTGGTCCAAATGCGATCTAAGAGGTGAAGTTGTAGTTCTGTAGGAGATCGACACTAGCAGCCACCAAAGTCTTTGACTTCTCTCTCTCCAAATAGATTATGAAGTGTGAGTTCCCGAAGAAGTTCATAACTCTGACCTTCGATACTCCTAGTGAGTGATTCAGTTCAATATATCAGACACTTTCAGGATAAGATGGTGATCCACTCCCACAATGATCCACTCATGTGCCTAAACTTTCCATCCAGCTTGAAAAGCATGGCCTTGATTGGTTCTACTCTCTATCGCTGCGTTCACTATACTGTTTCGAGGAGATAACTGAGGTGCTCCTCACCCAATACGCCTTTCACCAAGAAGCCAGGAAGAACAGCCACCACATCCTCTCCATCAAAATGAGGAAGGTGATAGCCTCGAGTCCTATATCGACTATTTCTAGAGCCAGCTGACCAAAGTTCCTAACTACAATGAGAATGTCTCTGCACTTGTTCAGCAGTTTGTAGGTCTCTCACCCCCATATAAATACCTATTGAAGCATGACGTCACGCAGGTGAGCGGGGTCCTGTCCCAAGCCCAACCTTACATTCAGTTGGAAGAGACTATGAAAAGTTCCGTCAACCACTCTTTCAAGCGCGACAACGACAGAGAGAAGATGAACTCGTAGCACGAGACTCTGACTCATGCCATCAATTAGAATCATGGACAGCCTGCCATTAAGAAGCAGGTGTTCTCGGTCTTCTCACCAAACCCGCTCCAAACCTTCAGAGCGGAATAATACTTCACCTTACTAAGGCTCCTCATCGATGAAGTCTTCAGTGCCATCAAGGACTAACTGTGGATAAGGTTCCGGAAGCCGAGCCAATACGATCCTTCACTTCCCGGAGCGGAAGATTACTTTTCTTATCATGACAGTAAGGGACGCAAGACTGCCCACTGCAGAAGCCTCTGATGGTACTGTAAGAACTTAGCTGCCAAGGCTTCCTCAAAGAGTTCGTTCTTACCCTCGAGGCGCCCTCCGTGCAAGACAGCCAATGCTCTGCCTCCTGCCCAACCATAACACATGATTACTCAGTACGAGGCGAATGAGTGATCCCATAACTCTAATGTAGACAGAGGAGCACCTCCTCCGATGACATCCCGTTATTTCAATTAAATTCCATGTATTGTTCCTCAAATTATCGAATAAAATTAAATTTTTGCTACTAACCATTTCAGCATGCCCCGCTGATGGGAGTCTCCCTCATCAAAATCCCCAATGCTTGTACATTCTTTTGTGAGAGTGTCCCCGCTCGGAAACGATAACACAATCACCAGCCTACAGGTTCCCTCTCGATTAGCTTACCTGCAGTTGAAATCCTCTGTTGTGAGAGTGTTCCCCACTCAGAGTCCCTGCCTCGCTAGTAGGAGTATCCCCCATCAGAATCCCTAGCACTTGTATGTCCCGGTATGAGAGTGTCCCTCGCTCGAGACGACAACGTAAGCACTAGCCTATGAGCTCCTTCTTGATTAGCTTATAGGCATTCGAAACCCTCCGTTGTAGGAGTGTCCCCCACTTGGAGTCCCTACCCAGTTATGGAAGTATCTCCCATCAGAATCCCTGATGCTCATACGTCCCAATGTGGGAGTGTCTCCTACTCGGAGATGGCAACGCAAGCTGTAACCCCCTGATCTCTCGTGTACGTATCACAGTATTCGTATGCGATACTACGTACAAAATTGATTTGACTTCTGAGGTAGTCCGATTAAGCTGATTTCAGTTTCAAAAATCATTTTCTAATATTATATATTTTTCAAGATTTTCTAGAATTTTTCTGGATTATTTTGGAAAAACTCCGTAGTCGGTGTCGACCGATACCGATAATCTGCTTTCCAATTTTTAATTCACAAATAGAGTTGTATTTTGATAATCCACTTTTACCATGTGTCTTAGATTCATATTATCTACGTTGGGATATTTTTGGAGAATTTTCTGAATTTATCGAAAATCCGGCCAAACCGGTGTCGCCCGTACCGGCGACAGCTTCCAGGATTTTTAATTTGCAAATCGGATTGAGTTTCTACAAATCATTTTCATATTACGTCTCAGGATAATATTTTCTATTTTCTGTAATTTTTGGGCATCGTTCGGAGCTAGTCAAAATTTGACCCTATTAAAATAATATTAAATTAATTATTTAAATCTTTTTTCTTTTTCTTTCTATTTCTTTCTACTTCTTCTCTTTTCTGGAAATCTCTTTTTCCAGCGCCTTTCTCCCACCGCCATTCCCTTCTCCCTCTCTCTATTTCTCTCTCTAATTAGGGGAAATCAATTCTCTCTCTCTAATTCTCTCTCTCTCTCTCTCACTATCCCTCTCCCTCTCTCTGTGCTGCAGACCACCAATTGGGGAGGGGCCGACCTGTTGCCCGCGGCCCGGCCAAGCGCGGCCGGCGCCGCCGCCAACCTCTCCTCCTCCTCCTCCTTCTTCTTCTCCTCCTCCTTTTTCTTTTCTTTTCTTCTCCATTCTGCAGCAACTCCCTCTCTCTTTCTCTTTCTCTCTCTCACCTCATCCTCTCTCTCCCCGGCCTGACTGACGGCCGCGCCCCCGGCGGCCGGGACCGCCACCGGCGGGCCCCCCTGCTGCCGGCCGGCTTGCGCGCGCAGCAGCAGTAGCTGCTGCTGCTTCTTCTTCTTCTGTTGGGTGATTTGGGTTCGGGTGTAAACCCGAACCCATTAACCTCTATTGGGCTTAACCCAATACCCGTTTGATTCAAGTTAATTGGGTTTGGGTTTGGATCGAAATCCGACCCGTTAACCCGTCAACCCGCATCCAAACCCATTAACCGTGATGTGTAAACATGGCATAACTGAGTGCCGAGCAGGCATGTAATGATGAGGAAAATAATATGAAATGTTGATCTTTCGTGCAGTGGTGCATCTATATGTCGGTGGCATATGAATACGAAATAATAGAGTGACGTGTCATAGTATCGGTGCAATTGTACATGCGATAACAGTGTCTCGCGTATATGTTTAGTCTACCAAGTCTCTATGTGACAGATAGACGTGTCCGGTGGGATAGAACTAGATCATTTACTCGAGTGTTACATATAGGTTTCACCACAGTATGAAACATAATGATCTAAGTGAATTATTAAGTTAGTGACTAGTGTTCCTCATCTCATTAACTAACCACTCAGTCCGTGGACTACATCGGGTTTTATTATGCCTTACTTGCAGGGATTACACTAATTATCATGATTTAGCGATAATCATGTTTTATTCTTACTTAAGCAACCAATTAAGATATTAATCAAAATAAAATATAATTTATAAAAGGAAAATACTCACAAACCGGCTATAGGACTGTAGCTCTCATTTCCACGATCGCAACGGATGCAGAATCGTCCAAATCGGAGTCCGGATGCTCCAGATATCGCCCGAAGACCCAAAACCGAGAAAAAAGGTTAGTTACGTAATAACAGAAATTATGCAGGGGGCTATTTGTAATTTTACAGGGGCCTAAAAGTAATTAATAATTTTACAGGGACTAAAATGCAATGTTACCTTATTGGGTCGGATCTGGGTGTAAATGGGTCGGTTCTGGACCAAACCCAAACCCAAACCCGTTTGGGTTTTTTACCCAAATAGAGCAACGGCAGCAGCAGCCGTGGGCTGCTGCTGCCGCCCGCGTGCCCCCGCAGCCCGCGCGCGCCCGCCGCCCGCGCGGCCAGCTCGCCGGCGCCGCTGCTCCGCCGGCGCCGGCGTTGCTCCGGCGCCCAAGGCCGCCGGGTGCCTTGCAGAGAGGAGGAGAGAGAGGGTTGGGGGGCTGGGCCGACGGTAGCCCAGCCGGCGCTGCCTCGCCGGCGGTCGCCCAGGCCGACGCCGCCTCGCGGCGGTGGTCTGGGTGCTAAGGACAGAGAGAAAGAGGGTGAGAGAGAGAGAGAGCTATGGAGAGAGGGTTAGAGAGAGGAAGTGAGAAAGTAGAGAGAGAAAGAGAGGGAGGAGAGAGAGAATTTGGAGAGAGGAAGAGAGAGGGAGGTCTTGGGAGAGGAAGAGAGAGGGAGGTTTTGGGAGAGTGAGAGTGAGAGAGAGAATAGAGGAGATAGAGAGAGGAGGGTATTTTAAAAGGAGGAAAGGAGGGAGAGAGTCGGTGGGAAGAATGGAGAAGAGTGGAGAAGAAGGAAAAGAAAAGAAAAGAAAAAGAAAAGTAAAAAATTATTTTATTAATATTCTATTGGCCCAATATTCGACCAGTTTCGAACGGTGCCCAAAAATTACAGAAAATAGAGAATAATACGCTGAGATGTAATATGAAGACGGTTTGTCAAAACTCAATCCGGTTTGCAAATTAAAAATCTCAGAGTGTCTCGCCGATACGGGCGACACCGGTTTGGCCGGATTTTCGATAAATTCAGAAAAATCCCCAAAAATATCCGAACGTAGATAATATGATTCTAAGACACACGGTGAAAGCTGATTCTCAAAATTCTACTCCGTTTGTGAAATAAAAATCGGAAGGCCGGTTATCGGTATCGGTCGACACCGACTATGGAGATTTTTCAAAATAATCTAGAAAATTCAAGAAAAATTCTGAAAAATCTCAAATATTAGAAAATGATTTTTTAAATTGAAATCAGCTCAATCGGACTACCACGGAGGTCAAATCAACTTTGTACGTCGTATCGCGTACTGATACGGTGATACGTACACCGGGGATCAGGGTGTTACAGTAATTTTTCAAAAAAACCCCTGATTCAATTTGTTAATTGCATTTGAATTCTTTTTATTTACATATTTAACCCATTTCTGTTACTTTTAGCGTTCGGGCGATATCTGGAGCATCCGGACTCTGATTTGGACGATTCTGGATCCGTTGCGATCGTGGGAAAGAGAGCTACCTTCTCATGGCTAGTTTGTGAGTGTTTTCCTTTTATAAATGATAGTTTTATCATGTTTAGTGAACTTGAGTGATAGCTTAATTAATAAAACTTGCTTATAATTAATAAAACTTGATTATCGGTAAATCCTTAAAATGTCTTGGTTGGGAAATCCCAGTAAGTAAAACATCATGATAGATAGATATGACCTGATTTCTTATACCATGTATATATTTCCGAAGTTACTAATGGTCATAAGTACAACTAGCCACTAAATGGATAATTAAAATAGACTATTATAATCTTGGTATAATAATTATTACAAGTAGGGATATATGGCATGATTACCATTACTAGACTTACACCGAACACCAGTCCTACAGGCACTCGTATTATCGTTATACGAACATTCTAGTACATGGGACATTGCATTTAGAATAATGACCGATTACACTAGATACTATTAGTTTATGTACTAGTGTCATTGTTACGCAGACACTGATACACATGACACTAGTATAGCATGTTCATGAATCACTGTTCTATAAATATTCACCGGTATACATGTATTGCTTGTTTTTATATTCTTGTCATATAGATCACCGTTCATATTGCATGTATTATTGTTGCATGTATCTTCCTGTATTCCTGGTATATGCATATTTCTCGTTACTGATATTGATATTTCCATTCCTGGATATATGATTTGTTGATATGCGATGTGTGGCTTCCCACATCTACTGTTTCTTGTTTCCTGTTATCATGCTACTATGCACTGTTTTAGTACTTGATATACTGTGTAGTTCATACTTGTCTTCTGGTACACCAGTTATTAGCACAGTCACGCCAGCGTCCGGCGGAACATGTGTGGAACTAAGTGCCATACGGAGCAAAGTGCCACATCACACCTATCCGTGGTGGGGGCCACCTCTTGAATCCGTGGGGGCCACCTCTAGAATCCTCACTCCGTCTGGTGTTGGGTGACGAGGATGTCTCCGGTGTTCTTGTTATTGATATTGTTACTGACCAGACTCAGTATTCTTGTTATATATGGTATTCCCGTTATACGCACGGTCATGCTGGCGTCCGGCACTTGGTGTGTGGAACTAAGTGCCACACGGAACAAAGTGCCACACCACAGACATGGTGGGGGCCACCTCTTGAATCCGTGAGGGCCACCTCTAGAATCCCACATCGCGGGGTGTCGGCATGATGGAGGCATCCTCAGTGCACTGACTATTCAGACCCAGTACATGACACATTTAATAACCCAACAATAGTGACGTCAGGAACACTTGTTATCTGGTCACTCTCTCGTTTGGATAATGGTACCCGTATGCCATGTCCGGATGGGTTCGACTGGAGTGTGGGCTCCAGTATGAACTGCCAGTGGTATGGGACACTGGAAGAGATTGATTAAAATACCGAGTGCTACTGATTGTTATTATTGTATAAATAACATGACTTGCCTGATATATGTATCGAGTAGATATATTTGTTACTGTTCCTGATACATGTTTAGTTGATTATTGTTACTGTTCCTGTTTCTGTTATCGTATCCGCTATCATGTTACCTGTAGACTTTTCTACATTACCTGATGCTTGTTACACTTCATATGGTGACCTACTCCTCATGCACATGCATACGTTGCTTTGCATATATATTCTGTTTTGCATTACCTATATGCTGTCTAGACACCGCACAGTATTATGGTTATATTACATATGCTCACCTGCATGTTCATATTGCATATGCCCACCTGCATGTTCACTTCTATCACGTCACCACTAGACAATATTATTTAAGATATCACCTGGATACGACTATAGACATGACCCGATGATAACCGGCTAGGTAGTAATGGTATAAAAGATAACATGTCTATATCTTTCTACTGCTTCTTATATACTTATTAAATAGTATCACTATTATACATCATGTATTCTATCTTAGTATCATGCTTGTAGTACTATAGTATATATTACTGCCTCCTTCATTTTACCACTCACTAGGTCGCTTTCTGACGACCCTGGGTTTGCGTGCCCAGGTTGGAGATCCAAGTTACCATAATATCAGAGAGTGTCTTGGAGTCACATCAGAGATTCCTCATCGGGACTATCCTTAGGTACCTTGGAGCTTTATTTCCGTTATCATAATTGTCACCATTTTTCATAGCTGTTATGATCACTCACCTTTTTCTGCAGGTATTCTTGTACTTATTTCCGGCTGGGACCCCTATAACTATGAGGTGATTTCCTGTACTGAGGCTTAACGCACGCGTGAGATGTGTTTCACCTCGCGTATGTACGTCGCCATAACGTCTCCGTATCTTTAGGATCGGTGCGTTACACAAGCACCAGCTTACGCCTTTTTGATTAGCCATTAGCAGTCGGAACCCCTCGCTGTGGGAATGTCCCCACTTGGAGTCCAAAGTTTACAGGTATCATTGATGAGATTACCCCCACTCAGAAACAACAACGCAAACCCACCGACACTTTATTGCAAACCAACCATACCAAAGATAGAGATCAGCACTCCACAGAGGCATAATCATATAATTCTAAAAGTTTTATGATAAAAACAAACCAGGAAAGATCTATATATAGCCATTTCCATTCCACAAGTTATTTCACCATTTCATTAAATTTATTTGATTACATCTGACAAGTGTAATGCAAAAAAATCCTTTTACATATATGTGTGTACATTTTTTATAAAATAAATACAACAGATCCAGATCTAGACGCCTGATCCTGCCGCCATTTACAGTCCCCTAGCGCTGAACAACAGAGATTTGTTCGTCAGAAGCTGTCTGCCATAAGCAGTCGTCCATCTCCATCTGCGCCACAACTCCTGAACAAGCAATCCTGCACCCACTGCCTCTGTGTCCCACCAACGCATCAAATGAGGACTCTAAGAAGCCCTCGGGAGGCACGACAATGTCCACGACACTAGACCGACTCTGACAAGTCACACAAGAAGGTGATGATATCACGTCCTCTCTGAGGTGTTTTGTAGGAGAACTCCGGACTCCAGTAAGAGGGGTGGTTCATCAACACATTCAGTCGGCGAGCTCCCTCTCCTTCTTCCTTGTACATGCCATCAGAAAAGAGGCAACAATCTCAAGGTCGAAGCTTGCTCGCCTAAAATTGAGTAACCTGAAAATCAGGTCACTCGATCCAGTCGAAGTAAGAATCCTACCTGTTATCCTCGATGGCGGCATCCTGTCCCGGTGACTAATGCACTATAACAACCCCTTCACATTAACTAATGCGACTAACCATCCATAATCTCTAAAAGAGAGAGCCTTGTTACCGCTTCCTCATTCTCCTCCCTTTTCTTTTTCTTTCTTCATCTGATGAGAAAAAAAAGAGAAGAGCACGATGGCCCAGCTAAGAAAGAAGAAATTAGGATTTCGAAGCAAGGGTTTTTGAGGAAGACAATGAAAATAATTTCCTCCCATGGATCTCTCTCTATTTATAGATGGACAAGAAGCCTTCAACTTAAACTACCAATCTCTGAAAAGTCAATCCACTTTTCGAGATTTTCGGTCAACAACAAAGGTAGAAGATCAATCATCATCGTCAAACTATAAACCTTTCAATCTCAATCATAGTGATGCCAGGATTCAAAGAGATGCGGGATGTGTTTTTTGAGAAATCTAGCCGACTGATATAACAACTGACAGCCAGTTGTAGATCTCCAATCAATTCCATAAATCCACAATGGTCCAAAGAGATTCATCGTACACTCTTCTGTCCAAAAGCGCCAAAGTGAGCTTAAAGCATTGAGGTTCCCTCCGTTCCACTTCGCCTTTGACTTCCTTTCCGCAAGCTCCGACAAGTGGGGAAGTAAGGGGGTCTGTAGGGGTAAAAATTTGACCCACATCAGATGATAACACGTGTCCAAACTACCGAGGGGTTCTCCCGAGACATCCACAACTCTCAGAGCTCATCCCGAAGTCTCTGCAACATCCGGCTTTACCAGAGCTACCCTCCATCCCGAAGAAATTTTCAAACTCGGAACCATATTCTACCACTCTGAGGTCTTTATCACTCGAAATCCTCACCTTCTATGGCTCTTCTCCACTCTTAGACCCTTGTCGTTCTGAAGATTTCAGCTTTGAACTTGAAGCTCTGACAGCAGATCATACTTGATTTCCATCGACAGTTATGCAGCTTCATTCTCTCCCACGTTCATAATGTGTAACACCTCATTGTTAGTATTAAGACGTGAATACATCGTGAAGGTTGATTAATGTCGAATTTGGCAGTTTTCTTTCTTGGATTTGTTTTAAGTCCGAGTTGGATTCGAGTTTTCTTTATTCTGATTGAAGGTCTTTTGAGTCCGAGTTGGATTCAGGTTTCCTTTATTTTGATTGAAGGAGTTTATTTAGGACTAAAAGAGTTTTATGGTCTATAAATAATCATTTAGGGGTGGCCTTCATTGTATTCCAAGAGAATCCCATGAATTTATAATTCCTAAGAGTGTAATTCATCTAGGTGAGAAATTCGTGAGAGAAGCTTAGCCACAAGGGTTCGCTGTTCTTGGCGGCCAACAAGGGCTTGTAACTTCTCAACGTGAGGTGTAAGTAATTCTTATTGTATTCTCCCAAAGTTTTAATAAAATTTCTCCCCTTCTCTCGTGGACGTACATGTTAAGATTTATGTAAACAAATAGTCCCACATTGGCTAGACAAGGGGATGGTTTTGGGTATATAAGGATTTGGGCTACTCCACCTAGAAGGCTAGTCTTTTAGAATGGTGCCCTGAGTCCTTACAAATGGTATTAAAACTATGCCTCCAAACTTAGTCATGTGTGAAAGATCCCCAAGAGTAGATGGTGTAGTCCCAGGCGCGGGCGCGGGGCAGTGAAAGGCACAGTGCAGCGCAGCGAAAAAAGCGCAAGTATAGGCACAGGCACAGGTGCAGTGAAAAACACAATTCAGTGCAGTGCAGCGAAAAGGGCGGCGCAGGTGCAGGCACAGGTGCAAGCGGGATAAGCACAGTGCAGTGCAGTGCAAACGCAGCAATTAAGACGCAAGTCCGGAGGCTTTATTTGAGGGGGGATTGTTAAAATTTGTGCAAATAGACTAGACAGTCCCACATTATATAGCTAGACAAGGGGATGGTCTTGGGTATATAAGGATTTCGGTACTCCACCTAGAAGGGCTAGTCTTTTAGGATGGTGCCCCAAGTCATTACAATACACGATCTGTTTGATTGGTGGAATCATGTTATATTGTGTATTGGCTTTCTATCTACTTTGGAATATCATCTTCTTCTCTTCTTCAAGTGTCTTAGTAGATCTTATGCTTCGTATTCGCTGCGCCGCTCAGTCAATCCAATCATGGGGGTTCACCCCTTGAAATCACAGCAATTGATATCAA